>JAQQZY010000005.1:48502464-48513491 GCA_030068375.1 Ostorhinchus rueppellii
ATTTCAGTTCGTTTTAGTTAGTTTTATAAACATGCACAATAGTTTCAGTTAGTTACAGTTTTTTCTTTTAATTATAGGTTCTATTTATTTCAGTTAACGAAAATGGTTTTTTTCAATCTTAGTTTTCATTATTTCGTTTGTTTCCGTTAACAATTATAACCTTGGTGATCATCATTTCAGGCTGTTCTCTCGCCCGTCCCCTCCCCCCTTACCAAAAGAAGAAAAAAAAAAAACCACACACACACATATGCAGCTCCTGTGTCTGTGTGAGCCAAGTCAGATGACAGCTCGAATGAGTAACTTCAGTAATGCACAGTAACAGCGTGTTGGTGACGGAAACTGTGTTATAACAATAAGGTAATTAGTTAGATTACCCGTTACTGAAAAAAGTAACGCCGTTAGTAACTGCATTTATTTTAACGCCGTTATTCCCATCACTGCTTATCTGTTGTCAAAACATTGTTTCTAAGAGTATCAGTGAATCAGTGACTTACCCTAAGACTGAGAATGTTTAGTGTGAAGGAATCTGTTCAGTTTGATCATTACAACTCCGACATATAAAACACACAGGCCTCTGCTCTTCAGTCCAAATGGCCCCAGTGAGGCAGACATTTATAAACCCTTCCTCATATTTGCTGTGACATTTTGCACATTATCGAGAGCAAGGGAATGACAAAGACATCCAAGCTTAACAGACCACTGTAGCAAAAATACAGTCTCTTATTTTAATTAAGAGAATAAATGTATGTTACTCAGCCAAAAAAAGTTAGGGACAAGCTGTTTTATATAGATATCAGTATATTGTTGTTCTCATCATGGAAAGGCAATGAAGACAGTAATTAATGTTATTAAATGACCCTCCCCTCAGCAAAAAACAGACTTCAACATAAACTTTTTACATATAAGGACAGATGTAACCGAATGAAACAGGCAGCTTTTTGATGTTTTACCTAAATATCTAATAAAAAATAATAATAATAATAATAATAATAATAATAATAATAATAATAATAATAATAATGCCTAAAGGGTTAACATTACTTTACACTATCATCATCTAACATATGATAGGAGGATCATGAATACACCAAGCCCCTCCTGTAACTCAGTTTTTAAAATAAAAAATAACATTGGACTGAAGTTCGTTGCACAATGTGATTCTTCCTTCACTTACTGAAATCTCGACTCGTGACCTATTGATATGACACTAAAAGCAGGTTGTCATCACCTGAAACAAAAACTGTCAAATAGGGCTGCCACAAATTATTATTTTGATAGTCAACTAATCACCGATTATTTTTCTGATTAGTCGACTAATCGGATCATATGTAAATTGGATATAAAACATACAGCTAATCGCACCAGCATGAAGCTGCTCTTATATAACCATCATTAGTTTTCAGCTTGAAGTGTTAACCCTTTCATGCATGAATTTTGAGAACCTTAGTTGAAATTTTTGTCTTGAGTGTATTTATTCCTCTTTAGCCATGAGAAAAAAAAATCAATGCAATTGAAATATTTTTAATGAACCTATTTTTCATGGAGTTGTGTACATGAAAGGGTTAAGGTATATGCTAACTAAGGTGTATGCCGAGGTGTACATGTAGCTGACTTTGTAACAAAGTCGTCCATTGAAGAAAAACATACATTTTTAGCACTGAAACATAATGTTAGAAAACATTACCATTACCACATTCCCTGTTCAAACACATCACTGTTGTAATGTTACAGAAAACACATGAAATGTGTGTGCTAAGGGCTGCTAATGAATCAAATTATCATCGCTAATGTTAACATTTACAGCTATATGAGTAAGTAGTAAGTTAGCTCTCTATTTACGCTAATATAAGTAGCTAACTAGCCAGCCTCGTTTCCACTACTCGTTTCGACACGGCTCAGCTCACTTTGGTATTCCAATGCGGTGCATTTATTTCCATGTCGTCTGCTCAGAGAGTTGCTGAAAACTCACTCGTTACGTGTTTGTCTCATCTGAATTTTTACGTCAGCCACCACTGACTGAATCTGTTCAACTAACCATGGTGTAGTTTTGGGGTGTCATCATGTGGATTAATGTACCGCTATATTTACTGTCTACTTCTGCATCTGTGTTTTGTAAAACGGTGGGTCACGGAGAAAACTGTCTGACCAATCAATGGTCTGCAGTGTTCACATGTCATGTTTTGGTAAAAATGACACGTCGACTATTAAATTAGCTGTCGATGATTTGAATAGTCGACATAATCATGATTAGTCGACTAATCGTGGCAGACCTACTGTCAAAACATTTTCAGTTCAGCTCTGGCTAAAGCTGACATCAGAACAGCAGTAGTAACAGACTGAACTGTTTGTCCCTGTTTTGCTTTGACACAAAACTGAATCACTGGACGATAATGAAGGGATTCTTAAACACAACCAGACCCATCATCTACCACTCTGATCAGCAAAAGTAAGACACAATTTCAGACTGAACTAATCCGTGCCTGTTTCGATATTGCAGCTTATTGTGGCCTTTAGGTTAAATGAATGTTTGGTTATTGTTCAGCTCATGGAGAGTTTTAATCAATAATCAATTACTACTTAGTCTATTCATCATTTTTCATCGGGTGTCCCTTTAAAAGCTACGACTGTTTCTGCTGTAGCTGCCTGGGGCCCAATGATGACAGCATCTGAGGTGACTGGATGGACCTCCTCGCCCTCACCGGTCTCGTCAGACAAGATGGACCCCCTCATGTGCCCCCACCAAACTGCATCACAATAGACTGGGACTACATACATAAATGGACATCCATCAGTCCTGGTGCATCTACAACCTGTCTGTCCATGGGAGTCGATCTTGCCTTCACTGTGGTACTCCCCGAGGTTTCTCTCTTCCCACTGGGTTTTTGGAGTTTGTCTTTGCCAACAGATAAGCAGGGTCTAAGTATGGGGGATGCCCAGGACATTAATTCATTTCCTTCATCCACTGTTTATTTGACTATTGTTTGTTTAATTCTGTAAAGCTCCTTGAGACAACCTTGTTGTGATATAGAAGAAAGACAACTTACCATTTTTAAATTTTACAATTATAGGATTGTGGTACAATCAGAAAACAGTGGTTAGCTCAGTGTTCTCCCTGTGTGCCTGAGGGGCAAAGTGTGATAGACTTGGCCAGCCATAAATGAATGACATTAGCCAGCAGATAGCACAGCATGCTAGCTTTAGGACAGACGCTAAACTCATTAAAAAGTCAACATTAGCAAATTCAAAACTCAACAGAATTCTTATAGGGTGAGTTGGATATTACAAATGCCAAGTTACAGAAGTTTCGCCTCCTTTAACTCATGAATAATAACTTTAAGAAACTTTTACTGGCAGAACTCAGCTCTACAGCAACACTCGTCCTAATTAGCACATTACCTCAGATGACAAACTTAACTGAACACCACCAGGTTCAGCAAAACAACTCAAATAAAACCCTCTGATAATAAAATTTGTAATAAATTAAATCAAAATTCAAATAAAATCAAATTTTATTTATACAGCACCAAATCATAACAAAAGTCATCTCATGACACGTTACATATAGAGCCAGTTGGAACCAGACAGTCAAGCCAAATTTCAGAAACCAAACAGAATCCTCCTGGAGCAAACACTTGTGGCTGGTGACAGTGGCAAGGAAAAATTTCCATTTAACATGCAGAAACCTAGAGCAGACCCTGACTCCTGGAGGATGGCTGTCTCCCCTTACCAGTTGGGGTTAGAGATAGAGGGTAAAGGAGGAGAGAAAGAAAGCGATAGAGTGACTGGGAGAAGGGGGAAGTCGAGGGAGATGCAAGGATGCAGTTGATGCACAAATAACTGAACCACAGCAACTAAAAAGTAGATCAGCTGGTGCGGGCACAACCAACAACCAGAACAAATGTCCATGACAGTTTGTAATGTTACCTTATCTTAAAAATGCCATAATTTGCGGTTGTTGTAGTTAAATCTCAACAGCTGGCCAAGTCAAGCTACCTAATAGGACTCAAGCTGAAAATCGAACATAACAGTCATTTTAGATATAAATGTATACAAACACTAACACATACAAAAGAAAACAGGATTTACATGTCCGCTAATACAGGAAATACACTTGATAATTTGAAAGATGAGGATATCTTATTAACTTAGTGCTGGAGTTACTAGATCAGCTGGAAAAGAGATTAATGTGTTCTGATGCTGTTAAACTCATTGTTGGAACTATTGACCTGTTCAAAACCCAGAAGTAGGTCCATATTTTGTCTGCCATTTTTACAGTGAGAGTGGTTAGTATAATTTGACTTTTTTGAGAACTCTTTTGTTTTTACAAAGTAATGTAAATTGATTAAAATCTATGTAATGTGAAACGATTGTGTATAAATATTAAACGTGTATAAATATTAAACAAATATTGACTCAGTTCGACCAATTCCACAGAAGTAGGCTTTACACTGATCATATCAGCTATATCGGATCGGCGGATCGGCCGATATTTGGCATTTTTAAAAAATGTTCGTGATCGGCCGTCATGTCATAAATCACCGATCCGATCAATGACGCTATGTGACAGGACAATAAAGTTTTTTGAATCTTCACGACAGCAACATCCATGGGCGACACAAACAAACATGTCGGAGGTGTGGGATTTTTTCAAAGTAAGAGAAACAGACATAGCACAAGCTATTTGCAATATATGCAACGCTACGGTACCTCGCAGGGGAACATCGGCAAAAAATTTCAATACGACAAACTTAATCAGGCACTTGGAAAAGACACACGGAGGAGCATGTTGAGTTCATGAAACCCAGCGAGGAGAAAAAAAAGCAAACTCTGAAACAGATGCTAAAGCAAACAACTATAGACAGTGCTCATCCGTATAGTCGGACATAAGTATATAAGTACATACACAAGTAATTTAAATATTGCCCCTCACATGATCGGATCAGTGATCGGTTATCGGTTTATTTAAACTCACTGATCGGTGATCGGCACAAAAATTGTGATCGTGTAAAGCCTAAACAGAAGTCCAGCCAACTGTTTCTACTTGTCTTAGAACCACTAAAATGCAGATAACCAGAGTTCGGTGGCATATAGTAAGTAATACTACAATATGTTATTATGTTAAAACAAAAGGTAAGGTGTGTGGCAGTACATTTGTAACAAGAGACTATTTTGCAGTTACAATGAAGTTGCATATCCATGTTGTTCCTGTGAGACAGAACATAATTTTACAACACAGAACATTACAACATTATTTTTCTTGCAACATAACCAAAAAAAATCAATTTCTCAATATGGCATGCTTGACATTCCTCTTGTCTCATAAAATATTGACTTCACTAAAAATATATTGGAAGTGGCTCTTGACTATCACTCACTTGAAATGCGAAATGATAGTTCCAGTTCAATCTGTTTCTCATTTTTCTGTCTTTTCCACTTGCCCTCTCCTCTCTATTTTGCAATCTCATCTTTTTCCCCTCTTCATTCCAGTCCCCTTTCCTTTTTTTCTTTTTGTCATTATTTCCTTCCTGACTCTGTCTTCTCATTCTCTGATCTTCCTCCTGTGTCTTGTTGGCTCTGTTAAGGCTCTTTGTTGCTCCCTGCTGACAAACACAGCTGGGTGATTCTTTCAGAAAACACTTCATGTCTTTTCTAATGAAATATTGTCGAAACACAAAATCCATGAAGCGCCAGAAACTAAACGTCATATGCTGAAGCTTATTTTAAGAATTTGTGGGAAAATATGTAATACTGCCAATAGTAAATTTGTGTAAATTACACTACTTTCCAGGTTTTAATGATGCCTGGTTGATCTCATTGCTTTTAGTAGTTAAAACATGTAAGATTATTGTTACTTTTTAATCAAATACATATACCTTTGTTTTTCCCATATTAAATGAACTAACATTAGTGAGTAACTAAATAAACTAAATAGAGAGAGAAAGAAACTAAATAGAGCAAACAGTAGCTACTGATAAAAAAATGTAGCTAATATTAGCTAGTTAGCTGAATGTAGCTAACAGTAGCTAATGAATTAAGTGTGGATAGCATTAGCCTATAGAAGAAATTAAGCTAATGTTAGTTAGTGCTTATTGTAGCTCATGAACTAAATGTAAGCTAGTTGACATTACACTTAAACTTGTCTCCATGTGGATGGTCCATAAATGACTAGCAAGAGTGCACTAGCTAATGAAGTAATGTAATTAACATTAGCTAATGACTAACATGTTGCTAACATTAACTACTTAGCTGAGCTACAGTTAACTACATCTGGTTGTTGTTTTAAAAGGCTTAAAGCTTAAGACTCTCATCTTTTGAGAGAATGTTGTAGATTTGGCCTCATTACATGTGTTTCTTTTGGTAGTATAGTGTTGTTTACAGTGGACCATTTTTTTATTTTGGTAGGAAGTAAAGCTGCAAAACTCTTGTCCCATACTGAAGACAAAAATACATTGCTGGGTGTCAAGAAGTTAAAATAATAGGTTATATATAGGTTATATATTATTTAAGAACTCGTTTTAGTCCTCTATTTCTCCCTGCTAATAATAAGATGACATTAAATCTACAGTAACTTTTACTTTAAGCAATTAGTATTTCCATACATACAGAGAATAAACTGGATTCCTGAATATAACAATCATCATACAGAATCTTAAACTGAAATAAATCAAACTCCTCTACTAACCCTCTTTACAGTTGGACACTGAAGTATTTTCTCATTCTGAACCTAAAAGGGCCTCCAACCTCAACTCACTTGTTATTGCTCTGGACCCCATGAAAAAGCCATTGGGTACACACCTAGGACACACTGGAGGGATTATATCTCTCAGATCGTAGACCCGGAGGAGGTGGTCTGGGAACAGGGGGATCTGGACCTCCTCACTTAGGCCACAACCCAGACTTCCAACCAATCTGATTTAGCCCGTTATTGCTTAGTTTTATTCATTTATTTGGATGTATTTGCTTGTATTTATTTGAGTGTGCAGTTCTGTTTTTGCACACAAACACAACTGCACATATAAGCTTTTCCCCGTAGTACTTATATTCTTGGATATGGTTTTTATCAGTCTTAACCCTTTCATGCGTGACATTACTGCAGTAGACAGTTATTCAATCTTCAATGAAATCTGCATTATTTGCAGTAACGGCTCTAACGCTTAATTGTTGCATTTTCTAATATTTGTTTGGCTCACTTTACTGTAATGCTGCTGTGACACTTGAACTTTCCCACTGTGGGTCAAATAAAGTCTCATCTTATCCTGATATATTGTTTAATGAATCCAAAATGTGGTTACAAAGAAATTCTCTAATATCCTGCAGTTTTGGGAATAGTTTGTTCACAGTTTAATCCTTGGGCTTTTTGACATTTTGTTTCAGTGACTGAACTTTCCCAAAATATAATCACTGATTCATGACATTCACCACAGTGGATAGTTACATTTTACACTGAAATAGTAGGTTTTCTTACATCAGCAATGTATTCTCTAAGCTTTCTAGACGTTTTTAGGCTTTAAAGTTAAAACAGTTACATGTTAAACTGCTGATGCATGAAATCCACAATAATGAAAAGATATTGAAAAATCCATTTGGATATGTGTTACGTAAAAAAAGGCCACTAGTTAATTAGCAATCCATGCATGAAAGGGTTAACATAATGTACACATGTACAGTCTGTGCCAGCATGTTCTTTTTCATTTATCTTGTTGTGATGAGTGTTGACAGCCTTCCTCTGATGCCCACATGAAGTCTGTTCCTTATTTAACACCAGTCCTATCACCATATGTTAAATGCTAAGTGGATTAAGGATGATGTTTGATTGCTTTTACCCTGTGTGCCTTTTTGAAACCATCATTGCATCCAGTATGATGTGATTCCAACTCAAATGTCATCAGTCAAGTCCATTTTTTGAAGGGGATTTACATGCAATCAAGTTGTCTCCCCTCACTCAACCAGAGAGCAGTCAACTACATCACAGCAGGGTGTTGATATTGTGTCACCAACTCAGCTTGGTCATAAGCTCATTAGTAAGGTGAAATCCTGGTGTAAGACACGAAAAAATGACTTCATGTGACATAGCTGTGCACTTCAGAAGCAATTCAGACATTACGATATTTAAATTAGGCAGCAAAGAACAAGGACGCCATGCCAAAAAAAAGGCGTACAAAGACCTCTTAAGCTAGGCTTGAGTGACAGGAATGCTGAAATTGTGGTTAAAAGTGCCTTGAACCAACTGAAATTCCTGACAGAACATTTAGTCTGCACTAATTCTACTGATGACTAAGATGATTAAAGTCAATCAAAGAAAAGACACATATGCTCAGTCAGTTTTTCCTCAGATATAAGATACTGCAGACAAAAAGCAAAGTCTAAAAAAGAACAATGTTGTCATACATTTTATTGTAAAGAATGTCTTCCTACTTTTAATATGTATGGTGCATAACAAATTTATTAGACCACCCAACATGAAAACAAAACAACATAAATAACTTCATAGTATCAAAAACTTTTTTCAAATGAACAATTTCATGGTTATTCATTAAGAAAATGACCAATTAGAATAAAAAAATAATCCTTGTTGATAAACAATAACAAAAAATATCAATATTTAGTGTGTCCACCTTGGTGCAGATAACAGTTTGCATTCTTGTTGCCATTGTTTTTTTTTTTTTGTCGTTTTGCACAGGAATGCAAGATAATAACTGGAATTGTACAACTTCATAAAAAATAGTAACTTGCTGCTGCATTTCCCTTTGCATTTTTGGAAAACATTAAACTTGAAAATTTATGGATAGCAACAATAGTTCTATTTCAGCATTAAAGATATGGTTTTGACAACACCTTATATTGGGTGGTGGTGGTCTAATAAATTTTTTTAAGCACTATATACGGCTTCATTGGCTTTTGCTACTGAAGCTGCATGGAGCTCTACTTCCCACAATGCATATTGCAACAAATTTCCAAAAATGCCATGAGGGAAGAGTGTCAGGTGAGTAAGACTTAAGATACTTAAGCTGTGACTCTGGTTTTACAGATTTGATGAAAACTTGGTGAGCCATAGACATCTTTAAAGTGTTTTGTTTTTCTACTGTTTTCTTTGGTCCTTTGTCTCCACCATAGGCTCAGCTCTTGTTAACAAATTCGGTGACATATCTATTCATTGGCCCACCAATTGTACCTTACCATTTCTGTGTCTCGCTGCTCATGTGTGTCCAGTGGCGCCAGCAAAAAAAAAAATTCTAAAGGTGGCTAGTGGGGGCTAAGCAAAATCTTAGGGTGGGATACCCAACCAAAAAAAAACAAAAAACTATTTACTGATATACTTAATTTATATTTATATATTTAAACACTAAATTTTTATTATTGCAATCACACTTTAATTATTCTTGACTGGGATATGTCTAGAATAAACCACAAAAGAGAACAATTACTATTATTACTTTAAAAAAAAAAAAGAGGCAGAAAAATAATCTTTACTCAGGAAGAGTAAACACCAATTTACATCTGAAAACAAATAAGAAATAATGACAAGGTAAAATAATATACTCATCATTACATTGCTACTAGCATCAATTTTAAGCGCTTGTGAACAATTCCCATTTATGCTATTCATAATCAGTTTTCAGTAGCCTTTTGTAATGTCTAAGAATTCCAACTAAGTGCACAGGATAGGGCCATATTTGCCCTCATATTCACAGCCCTGTGTTGTGGATGCTATTTACATGTCTGTTTGAAGCATCACAACCAAATCAATCAATGACCTAATATAAGGATGATGCATACATCCAACCCAATTTTTTGTGACAAATTTCAGAATAGTTAACTTGTTTAGTGAAGAGTTCTTTGAAATACTTAATGCACAACGCCAAGGCCAGTGGATTACAACTGGTGTTATCTTAACAGAAACATCCAATTCAGTAGCAGAACGTTACTTGCAGGCCCAGGAATCGTTGTTTCATCCTTGCTGAAAAAATGTGAAACATCACATTTTCGTTTCATCCTCTGCTCTGACCTCTGTAGATTGACGGCAATTCAGCAAAGTGGTGAGTTAGCTATGCTAACTTTTCCGCTTAGCATGCTAACTTCAGAGAGCATGCAAACGGCTCACACATTCAGTATGCACGTATTTAAAGTATATCCACGTATTCCACAAAAATGGTACTGTGCAAAAAATGTAAATACTTTATACCATACATACCCACGCAAGTCCTCTTCAGAATTCGTTGTATCACTTTATCCAGCTCCGAACTCCGAACTTTCTCCAGCTCCGGGGAGGGGGCGGGGGAGGGGGGAGGAGAACGGAGCAACAGGCTGCATCTACGGTGCGTAGGACCCCATTGGGCTCTGTTTCTTATTATTATATTATATAGTATTGTTGTTGTTGCTGCTGCTTTTGTGTTAAAACCATTTTCACACCATTAACTGTTGTGATTTAAAATATATTTCCTAAATCCACAGAAATCCAATGCTCCTCCATGGGGTGGCTGAGAGTAATCTGGGGGCTGCAGCCATCAGCCATGGAGGCGCCAGTGTGTGTCTGAGTTGTACGGAGAGTCAGTTTTACTTCAATCACGCTGCCCCCCAAAATCACTGCCCACTATCTGTTCCGCTTCGAAGCCCCCGCACACACGCAAGGATGGACCACAACCCCTCGTCCGAAAATCGCGGTCCCTATCTGACCCCATCTTATAAACTATTCACCCCCCACCCCGTCCATGTGCTTCCTGTGTACCTCAGTTTCATTCTGCAGGTGCTCACGGGTTTTAAAACTGAAGATTAACTGACGCTTAAAGAATGATTTACTAAACAATTTTCATGTCATTACTTATTCTACTACTTAAGGTTAAGTAAATTATCTTTGTGAGATCAACAAAGATGTATGCTTCTGTTAATCCACATGTCCACCATTATCTAATGTAAGACTGTTACATCCTGTGTATATTAATGTTCTTATATATTTATATATACCTATATATGTACCGGCTTTTTTTTTTTAGAAAATATATATACAATAATACAATAATGTGTACGTG
>JAQQZY010000005.1:48623808-48636659 GCA_030068375.1 Ostorhinchus rueppellii
GTGTTGGCAGTTCACCACCCCACCGTTAGATGGGAATAATTCCCCAAATCGCTTCCTACACAATATGGCTTTAAAGACAATAAGTGTCAGTTAAGCCAAATATTATTTTGTATATGCTGTTATTTAATCATTAATTATGTTGTATATAGTGGCTCATTTCTATCTGTTGTGCTGAACAGCAAATCTGCAGTCTTCCCATGGCTTTTTTTATTTTTTAATGTTGAGGCAGAACTCATTATTCAGCCAGAAAGTAACTTATTAGTTTTCTTCTCATTAAGGGTTGAACCTGCATCTAAACATAGACCAAAGCTTCCAAGGAAAAAAAAGAAGAAGTTTACAGCTAATTTACTGTCCTCAGACAACATCCTCACTGGTATCGGAAGAAACAAAAAATTATAGTTTTTCTGGAACATGGAATGTGTGTATATTACTGACATCAATGACATTAAGAGTTTTTTTTTTTTTTTTTTTTTTTAAATATAATTAGAATTAAAAAGGGTTAAGTAGTTTGTGTATGTGCAGCATGCGTGTGTACATTTTTCTTTCAGTCTTTGCCAGACAGATAAATCACACTTTCTCCCATCTGTTGGCCAGGCTTAGCATAAGAGAATAGAAAAAAAAAAGAAAGAGAAACACAGAGCGAATGAAATGATGAAGAGGGGCGATAGAAGAGAGCGAAAAGAGAGGACGCCACAGCTTAAATGAAAACCACCAAATGCAACTCATTTAAAAAACTTTACACAAGGTATGGTCTCATTTTCCACCCCAGCCCTACCCCCAGCCCCCCCTTCTGCATAACACTAGCACATCTCAAAAAAAGGGACAAGTAAACATTCAAAAGGTCAGAATTCATTAGTTGGGAAAATAGCTCTGGAAAAACAAAATAGCCTCTTTTCTCACTCTCCCATCTCATATTCAGTTTTTTTCCCCTCTTTTTCTTCAAAGCTTGGCAGAAATAATGAGCTGATAACGGAGTGTCTGCTTGACACGAGCTGAAACACTAAAGGAAAGAAGTCTGTTCTGATTCTTTGGAAGGTTTTGTATATATAGGTGTAAAAAAAATATCCTAGAGAGTTTAAGGTATGTTTCATCATGTCAATAGTCTACAGAAGTCAGCGTGGATAATGGATGTGAAGACTTTATTTGGCTGTTACGCGTTAAAAAGGTGATTTGTTTGTCGTCTTAACCTGAAGAGCACAGTCAATGCACACAGTGATGTAGGGTATACACACACACACACACACACACACACACACACGCACACACACACCATCTGATCCTGTGTGGTCTATGCTTTTCAACCCGGCAATCAGTGACAGTCGAGTTCAGTGTGTAGACAACAAAGTAAAGGAACCGCAGGACGGACACACACACACACACACACTCGCATATGTCTACTGTATACACACACACACTCACACACACACACACACTCACTCTCCAGCGACTGCCAAGGACCACCACAGTCATTATGGAGTAGCATCTGTTTGTAAATAAGCCACCTCCTCTCCATAACCATCCCACTGTATGTGTGTGTGTGTGTCATTATATTCACTTCTTGTTCTTCCAAAACCCAAAATCTAAACATAGAAATAAGAGAAAACACAGAAACATTCTGTGTGCCAGAGTCTGGAATGGAACAAAGTCAAGTTTGGTTTAATTACTATATCTTCATTTCACTTATAAAGATGTTTATTGGAAAAAAGCCTGCAATTATGCAACTCTGGCTGTGTTATCTTTTGTGTCCGCAAGACACACACTAATTTTCATTGAAGTGATAATGATTCTCAATGAAGTCTGAAGGAATGGACATACACTGAAAACTACACTACTAATATTTTTCATGAATTGACTACATTTTCTGCCACAACTCACCATCTACTTTCTTCAGATCTCACTTCGGAAGAAAAAGCTCCCATTAAACTTTAGAAAATATTGATGTTTATATCTCAAATCAGCATGAACAAGACATCTTACAGCTGTAGACATGATGTGTCCAGGTCATGTTTGGAAATGAGAATCAGTTCTCAACTAACTTACCTGGTTAAATAAACCTTAAATAAATAAATGTGTGTAGGAAATGTCCAAGCAGCAAAGAAATGAATGTTTGTTTACTCAATTCCATCTGTTCTGACCCATCTATTATCCAAATATTAACTTTAAAGCCCCAAGTGAGAAATGACTCAGACCAGTAGGAATCAAGGCATAAATAAATATAAATTTTCCTAAATTCTAGGAGTCACTAATTTTTGCCAGCATGACTGTGAAATGGGCCTTAAGTTCTGTTTAAAGTAGTCTTAAAACATCTTAACCTGTGAGAACATCCTGTCAGAAAAGGAACACCTGAATTCAACATGTCCCAATACTTTTGTCCACATACTGTATCTTTAGAAGGCTTACAATCACCATATTTTTGCTATTTTACTATTGTTATGTAAATAATGAGCAGTAAAGTAGAATCCATCAACAGTAGTCAACCATGATTTAAGGATGTACAGGTCCAGAGCATCATCCTGTTTACGGTGCATTATAACTTACTTATACATTAATTGTGATATATATTGAAGTAGTATTGTAAATGTATCCACATCTGCACGATGTGAAGTCAGCAAGTCTAATCAAATGAAGATATAATTGAATACCATTTCTACATTTTTTTTTTATTTATTTTTTTTTTGCAGCTCTGGACTCTGAAGGGGTAAGTTATGTTAAAAACAGTTTAATCCCACTGGCAACAATTACTCTGTGATTATTAAACAGTTTTATAAATCCATGGAATACGGTAATTGCATTGTTATTGTTAATCTAATAAAGTCATGAACACACTTGTGACCATACCTAGTTCTAATATTAGATTACATGAGACTTTATTGATCCCACAATGGGGAAATTCACTAGTCAAGGCAGTAATACAATAAAGTACAAGACAAACTGTGCGTGCAGAAAGATAAACAATATAAAGATAACAATTTAAACTCTAAAGGCCACATACATATTTAGGTTTATAATATGTTACACATGTTATAATTACATGCTATTTTGGTAAATTTTTACATGTGTAAATAACTGAAAAATTGTATAAAATGGTGTTCCCACCAACATGTGTGTGTTAGGGAGAAATGCATGGACTTATTTGGGGGGGGGTGTCTAGGGAGACACCCCTGACCGAGCTCCACACCCAGAACCCCTGGGGAGGAAACTCATCTCAGCTGCTTGTGTCTGTGGTCGTGTTCTTTCGGTCACTACCCACAGCTGGTGTCCACAGGTGAGACTGGGAGCACAGACGTGGTGTAAAATGTAGAAAAACAGACCCAGGAGTGTTGAGCTTCTGGAGTCCTATTTCAGACAAGAATAAGACAACATTTAGGACAAAAAGGGATCCAACACATGGGGTGAACATGAACCGGCCACAACTTTTTGGACGTTTGCTTTTATTTTCCTCTATATTGAACATTTTGTCAGTGTACACTCTTCATATGTTTTCTATGTTCTGTTGAGAATAACGTGCACTTATGAAATTTGCAAGTGACTGCATGGTGTTTTAGGTCACATTTTTCACTGCGTCCCGACATCTTTGGGGTCAAAAATCACCATATTTTATCAATCCCATGTACAAAATTATAATGTTCTACACACTAAAAACCAACCAATATAAATTCAAAAATATACACATTTAAAAGACATACTTGATAGGACTTAAGAAAATATTTAGAAACAGAATAAAAAAAACCATATAGATTTCAGATGTATTGCTTTGTATTCGCAAGTGTTGAATATACAGACTTCAGTACTAATGTACAGTAGCAGATGAGTCACAGCGATTAGTATATAGACATTTCATGATCTAAATAGCAGAAATGGTAACATAAACAAGTCCTGAATACACGGTCTGGGAATATAAAAGCTCAGAATACAGACATAGGGCAGGATTTACTAAGATCCTAATCTGCATGTGCATCGTAGAAGTGTATGTGTGGGGTTGAACCGCAGTTTTCAGGTGATTTACTGAGTGATTGTTGAAATGACAACAGGTGCAAATGTGTTGGAGACAGGCCTAAGCAAATGAGGGTTTTATGTGTCTTTTGTTGGCTGAAAGTGTGGCAAGTGGTACACGTTATGGCGGAAATAAAAATAAAAACAATCTAATACAGCCTAACCTAAATGAAGCAAAATGAACCCAGGACCAGAAGGACACACAGGTTCCATATGGATCACAGTGTATTTATTTAATAGTTCTAAGTTGTATACTTGTTTTGAATTTCTTCGTCATCTTTTTGAGTATTTTCAGTTAAAATCATAACAATTCATTCATACTGTTACAAACATAAAAAAAAGAAAGAAAACACTATCAAAAACATGGCAAAAAGGCAAGGCAGCAGGCTGTCCAGGTCACAGCTTCACAGTGAACCCCATCAGGACGCTCAACCACAGGCGGTCAGTAGGCCACACCGCGGTCCAAGAAGTCCACACGTCTCGGGGACATGCACACACACACTCACACACGGCTGGTGGCCACTGCAGTTGAACCGGACCCCTTGCTCGGCACACAGTAAAGGGCCACAAGACCACCATAGGGCTCCTCTACACTGAAATTGACAAGGTGGGACATACAGGATTTCAACCTAGAAGGTGGAAATAAGCGGGTGCAGAGGAGGAACAGCAACGGTAGAGCACTTTTATACTGTGCGCCTCCTACTGGCAGTTATGCGAATACCACCCTGCGACAGAAGCAAGGCAAGTTCGGAGAGATGAAAGCACCAAGCTAAATTAGAGGTGTTGGTAGATGAAGCAAATAAATATGAGCTACTGCAAAGCAATCTGATAATTGCACAAAGGAACACAATATGGGAGAAGATCTGTGAAAAAGTAAATACTGTTAGGGAAAAAGAAGATAAAGACATCAGAAGAAAAACAAAAGAAAAATGTGTTCATCCATGGCACTCCAGCATGGACTCAAATGCACAAGACAACAAAGCTAGTGATCATTATCAAGGAATTTTAATGGTCAGGCTATAAACACACATCCAAAAAACAAAAACAGGAGACACAATGGACGGAGCAAAAAGAGCTCAAATTCGAACGACAAACAGATAAACAAGAGGCAGCCGAGCTGCACTATACTCTAAAGGAAAACTGGGACACAAACCTAGACACAAGGTGACAAGACTCATGGACTTGAAGGTGTTCACACAAGTAACAAGAACAACACACCAACAGTCAAAGGGAGAGCGGAGAATATATAGAGAGAGCAGAGCTCACAGTCCGGTGTGGGTAATCACAGGAGGAACACCAGGTGCAGGCGATGAGGGAATCAGGGAAGACAAAGAAAAGTCAGACAGAGTGTAGACAAGACAGGAAGACCACACCCTCATCAAAATAAAACAGGAAAAGACTAAACGACAAAACCTTAAACTAACTCAACACAAACACTGACATATGACAAAATTGGTGTATAATAGAACATCAGCAAATAAAACAGGTGGGGGTACAATGGGGGAGGTGCCTCTGAGCAGCACTGAGCAGCAGGTGCAGGCCATGTGCTCCGAAATGACAAGGCTGGATAGGTGATATGTTTAAATGAGTGTTTCTTCATTCATTCCAAAAATGTTCACACGAGGGTGAAGAATGTGTTCTCTGTGTCTTGTTTCATTGTTTCAGTGTCTCCTTCTTGCAATAATAACCACTTCCATGTGTGCACAATTACACATCCAAACAGTTTGCACCTCCCTTTGACATGTGTTAAATATAGATGCAGTTTCGATGAGCAAAATTGCATTTGTACGCACAACTGCGTACAAACGCCCCTTATTGCATATTCTTTGCAGCAAACACACTAACTTGATGCAGATGCTCCATTTGCACCTTTGAAAAACACAACCCTTAGGGCCTGATTTACTAAGAACACAAATAACAGGCACAAACTGTGCGTACTATTCATTTTAGTGTCAAGGGTGATCATCTAAGATTGTATGCTCAAATGACAGCAAGTGCAAAGTCTTGGGGACCACTCTAATTATATGAGGATTTTGCATACGCTACTTGTTGTTGTCATGGAGACAGTACGTTGTAAAAACTGCTCTGGGATACCCCAGCACCCACCCAATGAATATGAAGTTGCTCTTTTTCCATACAGAGAGGTGGGTAGGTACTTCTCTGTTACTGTTTCAGTGGTGAAGTGTGTTATTCGTGAAATAAATAACTTCTGTCTGTCTGTCAGTCTGTGGAGAATGAAAACTTTTAAGTCCGTGGGCATGAGAGAAAACCCGTCAGATCAGTGCTGACATAGCCGGAGGTCAGGAGTCCAGTCACAGCACCGTGTGTGTGTGTGTGTGTGTTGTGTAGTGCAGTGCTCGAACCCATCCTGTCTGGTCTCCCCTGTGCGTGCGAGAGAGACACGTCTCTCAGGAACTGAGCATGGGGGGCAGGCACATAAAGTGTGTGTGTGTCTTCCATTATTCCAAAAATGTTGACATGTTAAGAACATGTTGGTTTTGTGCCTCTCCTTTGGTGCTACAACAACTGCACCAGTTTTGCACAAACCTGTTCCGGTTCAAACCTGCCTTTCAGATGTGCTAAATATAGACACAAAAACAGCCACCGCACGCAGTTTCAGATTTGGTAAATCACATTGCATGTGCTAAATAAATATTTGCATTTATTCCACCCAATAATTTTGCGCGTTCTGGCAGAAACGCCCATATTGCATATTCATCAAGGCAATAAGTTGCACAAGCTATTTTGCCCATTTGACAGACACAATTATCTGTGTCCAGTCAGTAAACCAACTTCAACAGGTTTTTGCGTGTGCAGTCAAGTTTGCACACGTTTTTACACGGGCAAACCTTTAGTAAATCAGGCCCTTAGTGTGCACTGTTAGTAAATCAGTTCCATTTTTTGTGTGTGCAATGAGTTTGCACATGTTTTAATACACGCAAACCTTTAGTAGGTCCAGCCCCATAGTTTGACACAGAAGTGGCTTTATAAAAGGACAGAGCATTGACTTTACAAAGTTATGTAAAATAGAGGCCAATTTTAAAGGACTAACAGAAGTAACAAACCCTGAGCTGAAGCTCGGCGTGTTTTCACCCATTTATTTGGTATTAACCATTATTTGGACAAAATCTGAAGACTCATTAACCCATAAAGACCCAAACATCCACCACTGACCCAAACCATCTACTGATCTAAACAGTTTAATTCCCGTTGATCCACTAAACTTAACAATACATGTAAATAATTGGTGTAAACAAAAGTTTGTCATCTTTTCATCGTCATCACATATTACCCATGTGGACGTTCAGAGGCTCTGTAGTTACCATGGAAACACTGTCTTCTTCTACAACATTGATTCACCAGTAAAACCCATGGAGTTCAATTCATGACAGTGGAAGAAGACACTGGGTTTATGTTCAGTTAATGAGACTTTTTGTCTGAAAAATCATTTCTGTCTGCTTTTGATATAAAAACCTTTGAATTTACTGAGCTTTTATGAACATCTACATGGTCAGTGAATTAAGAAAATACATTACTTGTACATTACTGCCACAAAAGCAGCACTTTATGGGAGAACGTCTTCAAAGATTCCAGCTTATTCATTCTACATGTAACTGTCAAACTTTAAAATATCATGATGAACCTGTGTTGTTAATATTTGCATCAGAGTAAATGACTGGAATTCACATAAATTAGCATTTTCTTTTGCCAACTTATGAATTATTCAGTTAAAATCTGTGGTGTATTTAGAGGAGACCACACCCACTGCTGTTAGGCTGACGACTATATTCACTGCACTACTTTTAACAGATGAATGAAGTACCTAGAATGTGTATTTTAAGTTTCATTTCATTTTTTTAACATTTATTTTTCCATTGTTCTGTTTAGGGATTGGGGGCACTGTGTTAGCTTCAACGAAGAATACAGGGGACTGTTTTTGTGCCAGATAAAGTTTGCAAAGATGTTTTAAACCTGAACTGTGGAACTTTTTGACCAAAAAGTCTTTTTCTGCAGACTTCAGATGAATGCACAGTTGCTCCAAACAACTAAAATCATTTTGGTTTACCCATTTATCTATTTTCTATTTTAACCAAACCATAACCTTGTTGCGACCCACATCCAAACACTAAAACATATCCTTGAATTTTGTACTTAGGGTGATAAATGTTTTTCTCCAACATTAGCATATCTCCTCTAAGTACAATAAGTTGCCAAACAATGTAAGTTTTATCCTTGTAGCAGTAAAAGTGAGAAGGAAATAAAAACACCAATAACACTAAGAGGGTGGAAAAATAACAGACAACCTTGAAAATGATGTGATATTAGCACAAATTATTATTTTCAGCTAAATGTTATCCTTGCACAACCTTCAAAAATATATTTAAGCATACCAAAACCTGGACAATAACAGTATATACACACATATGGAATTAGCGTACTGTAAATCCACTGCTACAATTCATCCTCACTGTTGAGATGTATGAGAGAATCCTCTGTGATTAACCATATCACTGTGAAGGTAATCCCTCTTTTTGGCAGCGCTGTGCATCATGCTGCCGGCCATATGTCCAAGTGATAGCTGTGTCCAAGCCCTTCTGTCTAGGTGATAGACTCGGCCCAATTAACACTAACGAAATTCAAGCCGGGGCAGAGCTATGGCTACTTCTCTACAGACTATTTATTAGGTTTTTTTTTTCCTCTTTCCTTTTCCCTTTTAGTCTCTTTATGCTGATTTATTCCCTTTTGTCACATGATTTTAGACTCTAGACATCTGTTTCCTCCTTGCGTCCCTCTTTTCCTTCTTACTATTCAAATGGGTACCACTTTACAGTCTGTCTTCCGCTGTAAAGCCTTTTAATTAGATTGTAACCACTTTATATTTGCTATTCACACAGTATGTGGCAAGATTGATGCTAGATCTTGCTAGTTGTTTAGCATTTATAAATAAGTTAGTACCATCTGTAATTGTGCAAAGGGCTCTTATTGTAAAGTGCAAAATACATCATTTACGACTGAGCTGCTTTTATTTAAGGAACCTAACAAAATATGACAGAGACCTACATCAGGGTATGTTCAGGGATTTTTATTTAACTTAACTGAAGAGTCTTTTAAGATAAAGCTTCTACATCTGCTACTATGTCCAGTGTTATCCACAGTGTCCACAACATTAAATAGAGTTTGATCACATGACAGTGCAAAAATGAATTCAGAGATATTTAGTGAAATGAAGCTCATATGGACAGAACTGGGAAAAAAAACTTTAGAAAACTATCCATGTTAGTGTGGACAGAGTATGGGTTCACGAAGGCTTGAATGAATAAAGAGGGGAAAATGTCACCTGAACATGGGGTGCATCAACAAGTGCCATGACTTTAGTTTGACTCTACATTAAATTTGATGAGGCAGCAGGAAATAGGCAGAAGAAGCAATAGGAAGCATTGAGAGCAGCTGCATGACTTCTGGCATTAACAAAATGACCTGAATCTGACCCATCATCCTATGGTAAACAAGAAGCATCTGTTTGTAATTCCTACAATAAAGAAACAGCATTTGTTGATTGATATTCACTTGCTTTGTACATTCAGACTTAATTCACTGAATGATCTACAGAAAACACCCCCCAAGACAAGTGGGTGTCCCAGATCCAGTCACACATGGTTAGAAAAAGGCCAACACAACTGCTAAGTAAGAAATGTACTTACATAGAACTAATATCCTAAGACACAGGTGTAAAACATGCGGCGTGGGGGCCAAAAGCAGCCCGCCAAAGGGTCAAATCTGGCCCGTGGGATGAATTTGTGAAATGGAAAAAATTACACTGAAGATATTAATTCATTTTAGTTCCACGTTTAGACTAATATGATCTAAAGTAAAATAAAGGCATAATAAAACTTATAGATAATGAAAAAAACTCAATTTTTCTTGGTAGTTCTTCAAGGTTCACCCGGACTAATTTAACTTCAAAAGAGCAAAACTAGTCCAAATGAACCTACACAGAAGGACTACCAAGAAGAACAATGAGCTAGGTAAATGAAAAACTGAAGGAGAAATTGTTCTTATTATTGTAGTCCAAACTCTACATTTTTTGACAATATTATACCAACCTATATTACCAACTGTCTGTAATGCACATGTATGAATGATAAGTTGAGGCATAATATTGTTAAAATTACTTTTATTTTTCTTGCAAAATGTATTATTTTCAGGTTATGTTCATGTTTTTTGTGTTAGAACAGTTTGTAAATGTAAATATGATCATAATTTAATATTGTTGGTTTTTTTTGTACTAAAACAAATAGAAAAGGTTGTCATTATTTCGAGGTTACTGTATTATTATTTCACTGGTCCGGCCCACTCAAGATCAAATATGGCTGAATGTGGCCTCCGGAGGAAAATGAGTTTGACACCCCTGCCCTAAGATGAATGGTATGATGAGAGGAGACCAAACATAAACTCAATAAAGACAAGAGTGTGATCTGCAGGTGTGACAGGATGGATGGATGGATGGATTCAGATGACCACCTCGTTCATCTCTGTAAACCACAGACCACTGACACATCTAAGTCCTCACTGATACCTGTGGGTGACCTTGCTGTGTGTGATGACGGTTTAAGCGAATTTGCTGCAGGTTAGCTTCTTTTGTTTTCATCAGTACTGAAACAACCAACAATGGAATTACCTTTTCCCCCCCAGAATATCACAGAAAGAAAAGTGGTTTGTCAAATTAACCGCTACACGCTGTGTCTGAGTTTAGTACAAATGAATGGTACTCATTAATGAAGCTGACAAGTGTACATGCTGTGCGTAACATTTCTAAATCCCCTTCATTGCACACACGTACCTTAAACTTCCCTTCTTGCAACCCCTTTCAATTCGCAACCTCTAAAAATGACCCGTAAATGCACTTTGTGCTCTGCCCCTCCCCCCCACTGCATCATCTCTTTTATATTATCTCTCTTTTATTCAGACATCAACTTCAAGTTTTTCTTCCCCCTGTCACTCAGTGTTTACGTCTTTATAAAGATAAAATTATGCAGGTGTCAACAGGGAGATGGGATAGATTAATGATGAAAGTGACAAGTTAAAGACATCAAACAGCCGGGACACTGCAGACAAAAGACCAGTACTCGCTACACCCCCTGTTCTCCATACATCCATAATATTGTGACTGACACCACTTAATGTTCTGCTGCACCTTTTTGTGAAATAACACTGTCTGCAACAGCCTCTCTGTCTAAGACTTCGTACGTGCAATTATCGTCTGTGAATAAATTTGAATGCATTTGGTTCCAATTCACTTGCATTCATTTGTTAATTGATGGCTGCCCTTTAGTTGATTGCAGTCTTTAGTTTTACATTTAATTCAATCCCTTTTTTTTGGCAGTGGCTAAGTCACTCTTTGTCTCTAATAGATCACCTAGTTTTAATCTGATGTTAAAAAAAAAAAAAAACAAGTGAAGGGACCATGTCACCATAATGTATCATTTAATAACCACCATTACATCACCTGTAGAAACAGCCAGAAGGTTTGACAGCCATGTGTCCTTTTTAATGGCTTCAAGCCAGATCGTCACTGCCAAATACCCATGGTTAGTCATGAAGGATCACAGTAAATCACCAGCTAAAAAGCTAAAACTGTCAAGTCCTCCCACCTAAAGGATAAAATAGGTGCTTTTTTTCCCCACTGCCCATAGAATCATTTTTTAATCTGATGTGGTGAAATGACATGTTCCCTATGTCTAAAGTTGCTTCCCTATATGCTTGTGAAAGACACAAAAATAACCCTCTATTGATATTTTCTTACGAGGCATACTTGTGAAATAGATGTTGCTTTAGGAGTATGACTGAATTTTACAAGTGATTCCAGGTTTAAAACAAATAAATCAGCAAAATACTGAAGGACAAAAAAATAAATGCGTATTCATATTTTATTGAAAAAGATGGTGCTTATTTGTACAGAACTCTGAAAAAGACACTGAAGAGCATCTTACGTGGCTACAGTGAATTCATATTTCATTAATATCCCCTTTCACATGCAGCTGTGCATATCCTGATTAAAAATGAAAAACGTTTTATCAAAGGTTTCCACTGGTGACGGACGATCCACTGAATGACCAAAAGGAATATGAAGTTATGCTCAGCTGTTTGAGACTTAACAAAAATCATGTTGATATCCTGTATATATAAGTGTCCAAGTAGGCGTGTTCCTCCTCTGAAGTAGAAATGTGGATTCTTCTTTGAAGCGAGCATCTCTACCACGTACGCCCTTTGTCCAGTTGAGTGTAAACAGTGTTCCTGTGCACTGAAACAGGTATACGACACATTTATACATGTACAAATAATCCTTGGAAAACCAGACATTTGCTTTATCCACATTATTCTGTACATTGGGGGGTCTTGTGCAAATATAAATTGTGTTTTTCTAAAACTGCTAATGCTGAAAAGTGAACGTTTGTTTATGTTCAAGGGAAAACGGAGAAAATAGAATACAATAACAACACAGCCAGTTTTGCTGATGTGTAGCATTGGTTTGTGTCATGTCTCTGCACCTGAAACATCAATTCCAGGTGTATAGGGTGATGAGGTGTCTGTTGAACTACTCCACCCCCCCATAGACCACCCCCATATACCACCATGCACTTAAACAACAGATCATGATGCTCCTAGAGTCTCTACTGTCACTTTATTTCACTGTTGCTGCTAGTACATGCACCATCACTTTAACTGTACTGTTGCTGGATACCGTGTAATTTTGTACATATTAAGAAGTTTATTTATTCATTCATTCATTCATTCATTTTCTATACCCGCTTTATCCTCACGAGGGTCACAGGGGTCGCATGGAGCCTATCCCAGCT
>JAQQZY010000005.1:48700844-48714159 GCA_030068375.1 Ostorhinchus rueppellii
GTCCTCTATTGACCCGGAACATCCATCTAGCTTCAAAATAAAAGCAAAATTTTGGGGGGCTTGGAACGGATTAGGGCTTTTACATGAAAAACACGTCTCTACTAACGAAATTATCTACTTACGAAACTACTTCTGTAGAAGTACCACTGTATTCATATACATATGTATTTTAAATGATCACGGGTAGTGAAATAACAATAGCAATTGTAATCTAAATGATCCACATAGAACTTAATGGCTTTGGTGTCATTGATGGAAATAGTATTTTGGCAAAGAGAGACAACTAAAAAATACAGATATTATATAAAAACTAGAGAAGCACTCAGAGAGCGCAGACCTCTGCCAAGGCAGTGTTTGTACTTTCATCCATTAGATGGCGCTGAATGTACAGATCACCACCAAAATCTAATCATCTGTTGGGTACCCAATTTCTGACAATCTGTGAAAATTTCATGAAAATCCACCCTTTTTGAGTTATCTTGCTAACAGACAGACAGATAGACAAACCAACACCGATGATAATATAACCTCCTTGATGGAGGTAATAAAGTGCTACCCTTCTCTTATAACTCCATGAGCACTTGTTTGTGGAGTGGTGGCCTGATTTGGATGTCACCAGACAGAGTTGTTAAGCCATTTGAAAGCATTTTTTGGTGCACTGAACATGGAAACGTAAAAAAATTCAGAAATGCATACTTTAGCTGAATAGCTGAGTCATGCAAAATTGGGGTTAGACAATATAAGCTTGGCTTCTTCTTAACCAGTTTTGGACATGACATGTTATTAAAGAGCCACAATGAGATAGATGTACACTGTGACGTTTTTTTTTTTTTTTTGCTAACTTATTATCTTCAGTATTCTGGAGTGTTCTGTTTTAATTTGGAATTTAATTTTGCCTTCTGTTCAAATTTATATTTTATCCCTACTTATGCTGAAAATAAAGTTTATCATTATAATTGTTACTGGTGTTCTGTGCATCCTTACGATACATGTGTCTAATGTAAACAAGACAGTAAAGTCATAAACAACACTATGATCAAAATGAATGTATTTACACAAAAAAGAAATCTGTAAAAAGAAGTCAGATCATCAGTCTTCACTTCCCTGAGACTCACCAGCTGCAAACAACTGCACTAATACTCATTCACAGTCCACTTATGAGATCTCAGGGGAGAGACACTCTAATCGACGAGGTTACAACAAAATGAGCCGGAGGGCCATCACTAGTGGACGTCAGCATTTCTGCTGTCTTGCTTCCTGCTCTCCAGAGTGCACCAAACTCCAAAAGCTTGCCAAAGTAAACAATCCAAGAGCCAAACCTTGGAGTGATATCAAGTCTGCATCTCATGGAGTTACTTGAGTTGAACATTTTCATTTGAAGTTCTAGGTATTTATCAGTTGACCTTCCCCTGAGACACATGTAATGAATTATTGGAGACTGTTTACAACAACATTTTAGTTCCATGGAAAAAAAAAAAAGAGGTTTCTCTGAATACTGCATTTCTGAAAGGATCCGCCGATAAGAAAGCAGTTTTATCTGTAATGTAGGTCAGAAAGGTGTGTTTGTGCTTCTCCTTGATATAACCCAGTCTTTGAACTTGTTGCAGTGTTTATCACGATGATATACTGCTATATTCTAAAGTACCTATAAAAAATGACATGCAGGATTTTTGGGAACAGTATGCTTGCTTCATTACTGGAAAAACTATAGTGGAGAAATGACAGTAATTTGAGTTACACTTTAATTTATTGTTGACCCAGTCACTGGTATTTTAACTTTTTGAAATAATGCAGACTTCAGAGTACATGTACAGTTCAGCAAAGATTCATATCCAACAGCTGAACCTTAAAGGAGTCGTAAATGGGACTGTGGCCGTAACTGGTACTGTAATCACATTCAAAATACTGCAGAGCATGGTATCCCCTCCACCTGCCCCCAGAACAGGGGTTGCCAGATCCAACATGAGCGAACTTTATGGTGAGCGACGAGTCCTACACTGGTACTAATTCCAGGCCCAGTCACTTCACCTGGGCCATATTCTCTTCTCCTGGGGCTGTGTTTTCTCACGGGCCAGGTTGTGGTCTCTTTTCCCGGGTCTGGGAGAAGTCACCATGGCCTGGCCCCACAATCTCACCACCCGGAAAGAGCCACTGAGCCAGGGGAGGGGGGGCATGAGAGAGCCGAGGTCGGTCTTCAAATATTCTCTGCTTTCAGTCGTCTCCATGTTTCAGAAGTGTCTCCTGTGCACATCCTCGCTTTGTTTCTCACTGTCACAACGTATTTGGGAATAATAGAAGACCTTTTAGGTTCAGTAACGTTAGACATTTATGATCAGAAATTTTCCAGTTACAGCTGAGTGGGAACTGGCCACCTGCATCCTGAAACACTACTGACTCGGTCATTGGGAGACAGGAGATGGGCGGAGCATCAGACCAAAACACAAAATGACAAAATAAACAGTATTCAGGGGCTGACACTTAACTTTTCAAGCACAAATATTCTGACTGGACTACTACTGTCAGTGATATCAGTATTTGAAATGAACACAATTCCTTAATGTCCGGTGACATTCAGGGCCATTTTATGATTACTTGGAACATACTTCTTACATTCAGCTCCTTTAAATGCTTACACGACACAACAACACACAACCCCTTGTGGTCATTTCTCTACAATTACTTCCACAATTACTAACTTTTTCCCTGATATATTTCCAACCACACATGATTAGTGTCTCCTGTGCTACAATGAGCTCTGATCGTGTCGTCATGTTCACACACTGCAGCTGACAATCCTATTATCTATAGTATGTGTTGCACCAGGATGTTGTACAGTATAATACTGTATGTAGATGTGTGGATGTCCATCATTATCAGACATCAGGGTTGGAAAGAAACAGGAATGGCCTCCAGTAACACTCCCACTGACAAGAGGAACCAGGCCTTTATTTAAAGGTTTGTATTGGAGTTAGGCCTTGATTTGTAATTTCTTCAAAGTAACTCTTCATTGAAGAGTGAGTAACTGCGTTCGATGATCGACTTATTTGGGCTACCAGAAGACAGTGCTGTAAACAAACTTGTAAGTTGCTACTTGAACAAACACACTGTTTTAACATAATTTTCATTCACTTTGAGTCATAAATGCCATAGGGCTGTGTTGTAAGGTGTCTTCTGATGTTATGTGACTTTTGTGGTAAGATTTGGAGTATGTTAAGATGTTAAAAACACAACTTAAAACTTGCCCCTATGGGTTAGCTGTGAGCGCTAACTTTCCCGTCAAAAATCTCAATGTTGGTTGCACTAAAACTTCTCCCGTCTTCGGTACAGGGGTTTTCTTGGGTAGCTCGATCAATAGAAAGCATGCTGAAAATGGCTGGAATTCTCTCTTAATAGCACTTTTATATTCTACTGTCTGTCTTCATGTGGAATTTTTAACAGTTTCTATAAGTGTGGCTGAAGTATTCATAAACACACACACACACCTACACACACACACAACTACAGTGACCGAAACCAAATAACAACACTTTAGATGATGATCTGGAAAAACAAATTGCTGCAAAATAGCTTGGTTATATTGTTGGATGTGAATGTAAAGTTAAAGCTGTTGACCTGAACATTATGCCTAAATTAATTGGACAAAAACTTATCTTAATGCATACCCCCCCCTTTTATTATTATTATTATCATTATTATTATTATTATTATTATTATTATTATTATTATTATTATTATTATTATTATTATTATTATTAACAACTGTGTACTTTCATGAAAAAAAAAAATCTGAGCTGTAAAATTTATTTGTGTGAGGCTACAGTGACCAAGTCTAGCTCAAATAAATCTTGCCATGCTATAGTCAACTTCAATCAGATAAAATGCAAAATTAAATTGTGGTTGGTGAAAATTCTGAGTGGTTCGTAACTCTATAAACCCACTAGCCACAGTGGCTGGAGAACAAAAAACTTAATATCAAGCCTCGCAGACAACATTCTGTGTCATCATCTGGTGGTTACAGCAGTAAGATTAAATGTTTTATGGTTAGATATAAGCAAAGGCAGTTGACCAAACTGTAACCAGAGTTTTTACTCCCTAGACCTACATACTATGGTGAGGACTCTGGTCTCTGGTGTCTACATGTTGGATTTGATATTTTGTGAATCCACCATCCATTCAAATCACATCCTTCCACACCTTCTCCATGATACAACATTAAAGCATGGATTATGTTAAAATGTATAAAAGAAACAGAAAGAGAAATTTGGTGTACTCACAGAAAACACACATAAAGTGTCATTAAAAACTGAAAATGTCCTATTTAGGATTTAGGTGGATCAGTATCTGGCCTCAGACCTGTTCATGCTGGTTCACTGGAATAGAACATGAGCATAGTTAACACTCATTTCATAACAGCTGCTTCGCTCACTTACAAGCCAAAATGTCTGCTCTGAAAAAAGGTCTTTTGGAGTTACATTTAGTTAAATGTGAATTACTAGGAGACAGTTGCATTGTTTGTTGTTGGCGCCAAGAAAAGTGCTAGACTTTGGCAAGATACTGCAGATTTTTTCTTCTGAAAGTACATTCTTGGCAATAAACCACCTTTAGGAATTTCACTGATGCACTAAATCATTTAAACCTGCTATAAATAAGCTATATTTAATTTCCCATAATGAGTCCATAATGTAAAATATAGCACTGAACTGACCAATATTTACACTGTAAAATATTAATGATTGGTCATATTATTAACTACTGACCCAAAAACCCAACTGTTACCAATTCTTCTTGCACATTTATAGATGTTACCTGAAATGGAGGCCCAACATGATGCCCATATTATTGTATTTTCCACTTGTTTTTGCAGCTGTAACATATTTTAAGCTACAATGGCTGTCAAAAGTTTCGGGTCAAACTTTTCCCTGTCAGTTTTATGAGTTATGTTTTGCTAATGCTGCATTTACTTTGTAGCAGGCTGGAGCAGTTCTCCTATAACAAACCACCAGGCCCTCTGTGGCTGTGGTTTCTATTGTTGTGGCGCTAGCATCAGTGTGCTTGATAACTGCTTGTGCTGCCCGTTTGCTGACAATAGGCTTTTGTAAGACCATACAGCCAAGTATAGTAGTGTGAGATGCATGCTGTGTCATACTTTTCTTCCTGTGTGAGCAGTTTCCTTTGTTTGCATGTTTTGGACTTAACATGCGACGGCACCTACATTATTCAACAATAGAAAATACATCGATAACATTCAAAAATATTCTGTCATTCTCAATCTGGAAAGTCCATTTTTTCATGACAGATAAGACTCAAATGTAGCAGAAAATCATACAAAAATGAAGCAAACAAGGAAGACGTGGTGCCTTATATTTGTGCAACTGCTAGCGACGCTCAACAGGGAACAGGAAAGAACAAAATGAATGACAGAGATAAAGCGTAGTCTCTTCTTTGATTTGTTTCTTCACCTCTGGATGCTTCCCATATTTCCTGTCACGTCATTCCATCATTTATATTGTAACTACAAAAATATATTTTATAATAAATCATCTTTAAAGCTCTGACACCAAACCCCCAGAGTGTAGTTGGGTGTCCACTGATTTAATTGTGCGCTCCTTTTGTTTTTCCGTGTCTGCCCTCGCTCTACCTGACTACTCCTGATGGTGCACTCGCTGCCTGTCCACCTTCCTGCTGCCTCATCAGTTCTGAGGCTGCACTTCTTAGGATTCTGTCAGCTGTGCTTTGGTGCTAGAACTGATGGGAGCACCACGCTCTCCGCCATTCTAAGCATCATTCATCTGAACACTTTGCCTCAGGAAGGAAATCGATCTCCTGCCAAGTTCAGGAGGGGGCGGGAAGAGCTAAGGAGATAGGGGGGAAGAGAGAGAAAGACGTCCCCACACCTGCAGCTCTTCCCAAGTAGAAAACTGGGATAGATCTTCTGTCAAAGCTACGAGTGTCTCTTATAACAGACAGGGGCTTAACAGCTGATTGCACACCGTGTTTCATGAAACCTAATCTATTTATTAGGTTCAATATGAGTAGTTTACCCGTGTTGGGAATTGGTTGTTTGCTGATCGTGGCTAACTCCATTATTAAACTGACCACTGTCTCCTATGTCTCTCCTACGTCACTGAGCTCGTTTACATGCACATGAATATTCCGAACATTTTCCAATTAACTGGAGGTATCAAATTATTCGAGTGACCGTGTACACAGGATAATCTGATAAGCTTTATTGAGTTCCACTATTCACCTCCTCACCTCATAATCATTACTGTATTGCACTACCGCTGCCATTGTAAAAAGATTGATGTACACACTTTATAGTCTATTTTTATACCACTTACTGCAAATAACTGCAGTTGTAACAATATTATGCCTCAGTTTTCATTTGCATGTGCGTTATAACTTACATTACAATTACAAATATTAAAGTATTAACTGGCAGAATATTGATACAACTATACTAACTTCAGGTAAGTTTCAGGTTGTTCATATTTGTTAAGGTTATTCCCATTTTTATTGTAAAAGAATAGTATGTAAATGTAAACATTTTCATGTATTGAAACAGTTTCACTGTAAAACAAAGAGAAAATTAGCAGTTTTCATTGTATATAGGTTATTATGATAGTATTTTACTGGTCTGACCCACTTGAGACCAAAGTGGTCTGTATGTGGAACCTGAATGAAAATGATTTTGACACCACTGATTGTAATATTTGAAGTCTAAGTTTTGCATTTTACAACTTTATCCCACAGGCCGATTTTGATACCTGTGTCATATATTGACCAGGTCGACTCACTCAATCAGTGACAGTTCCAGTTGCTGGAGACACATAATGGTGGACTGACTGACATTTGGCCTTCTGGATCCAGCTCTTGAGGCCGAAGCAGACCAATGACCATGTTCTTCTCTGCTTACATCAGCGTTGGCCATGTTCATGACAGTGATGTGACCGTCATTTTATGTTCTTTCAAACACCAGACACTGTTCAAGTACAGCCAAAGGCCTGTCAGCACAGATGATCAGTTGGAGATTCAGGGTCAGATGTCAGGCTGAGTTTTGCATTTGACACAAAACCGCTGAAGTGGAGTGTTTTCCCATTTTGAAGATTTTCTTCCAAGCCAATAGGCCTGATCCCTGATTTGAGTACATTTAATCAAGAACCGATTTTACACGCAGGCGTTACAAGATGCACGTGAAAATTCTATAAGTACATTTGAAGTGACCTTGAGAGCAAACAGGAATATTACCCACGTCTCTTGGTAATCTACCCCATGCTGCAGACTTCATTATAGGTGTATTCAGACCGGTGGGGGGTTAAATATGGGGTTGAGGGCTGTAATCACGGATCACTGTAAGGAATTCCATATACATGACCTTAATGCTGTATGTAATCACTCAGTACAGATGCTTGGAAGTGACTTGTGATGAGAAATACTGTGAGGTCTACATTTGGTGTGGTGTATTTGATGTAGACCGAGAACAAAGAATAGCACAAATAATAATGCATTTCTCTCCCAATTTCAACTTCTGCACCTTTAACCCTTTATCGGGCAAGTGACTATTTTTAGTAATTTCCATAGACATTTAAAAACAGTAACAGCACCAGTTCCAGTGAGGACACTGAGGCCTCATTCGTGGGTCCAATGTGGTCTACAGGGTCTGTAAGGTCCAGCTCTGCATGAACAGTGATTGGACCTGCTTTGTTAGGTACCATGAAGTAATGGTACTAATGTAAGGAATGACGTTCAGAGGGATCATGTGGATGTGGACAGGGGTCTGGATCAGCAGTTAAGATGTTGGAATGATCTAGAAGTGATGTTCTAATGTTCTAAAACGCACTCCTTTCACCTTACATGTGTTTTTTTTTGTACTTGTTAGACATACTTCTTGGATTTTCAAAATGTATTTTATTACTTATGAGCAAAGAACCAAATACAGTACCGTCATTAACCTTGATTTTCTATAAAACAATAAAAAAATAGATACATTTCACATAAGAAATAAAGTCTTGTTGTGTCCTCCAATAACACACCTTAGTGGAAATTCCACTTCAACAAGCTGCAAAGGTAAATTGTACAAAATCAGTAAAAAACAAACAAACAAAAAAACCCCACAACTTTCACTGCTGAAATAGTTGATAAATTTAATAAACACAACTGCCTGTCAAAATGTCAACCATCAATAACTGTCATTTGCTTATGGTCGCTCATCTTTCACACTCAGAGCACTTTCAGTCAGGTTGGATGCTGCAATTTTTTTGTCAAATCATTTGTGTGTCTATGTGTGTCTTTCCACCTGAGTAATAAAAGGAAGAGAGACACTTTTACTGTCACACACAGAGATGGCTTTTCTGCTCCACTTAACATACGGATCTTAGGCTACACAATTTGACAATGGAGGTCGGAGCACACAGTGTACATCTCTCTTGGAGCTCACGCACACTCGGTCTTCCACTCTGTCATCGGTAATCACACTCACTCCCAAACACAGGCACATTTACATTGGCTCAAAAATATACAAAGTGCTCAAACTGTGCACATGCATAGATATACTCATGCTTGCATCGCACACTGTGCCGTATGAATTCTGGAACGGAGGCATGGTTGGATGGCAGCCAGCGTATTGCTGTGGAAACCCAGCGAGTGATAGCGACACATTTACATATTTATTATTTCATTTCAGCTTCAAAATTCCTACTTTCCACTAACCTGCTAATGTTCACACACAGACACATGCAGAAAGTGACAGAAAAGTCTGATCTTGAAAAGCATCCACATCCTGTTTTATTTTCTTTCTTTCTTTTTTTTTTTTGGAAAAGGATTAGATGGAAAATGGGAAAAAGGCAAACGACAAACAGAAAGTAGGCCAAATATTGGCTCAGTTGGAGCCATAGCATAAAGGATTTTGTTGGTGATGACAGGACACATGGAAGGAAATGGTATTTGCAGAGTTAGCTTTAGCTGTTACCTTATCTAATATTCTCACAACATCAAAGCAAGCAGTCAGCAAAACATGCTATTTCGGATTAGTTAAATGCATGTCTGTAATTTCTGCCGATAGGGGTCTTGCAATCAAAATGGTAATAATAGACAAGTGACACACATGTTGACTCGGTGCATTAGTGTGAGATCATAGGTGTGCCACTGACAGGCAAAAACAGAATACTACTATGACATTCAACTAAAAATAATACAGATATGTATTCATATTCAGAGATTGAAAGATTTGACATTCTTTATAAGGTATAAGGTCAGCCTGCGAACTCAGATTGTACAACACTTAGGTCCATTTAAAAAAAAAAAATTCTTTCTTTCTTTACATGGGTTGAAGAATAAGGTAATTTCTCATTGGGTTCAGTAAATCTAATCTAATACCTTGTCTACTCTAATACAGATGGTTCCAAAACAATCTGTTATCTATAGGTTTAGGGCCTCTGGATGATTTGAAAACAATTCCAACACGCATCTAATGTTGGTTCAAGTGACAGCATATAACCTGCAGTGGATCAAGCTCAGGATGGAGTCATGGTGAAATCTACAGGATATAAAGAATGCACGTCAACCACCTTATAAAGAAAAGTTCAGTGTAGCTTGTTGTTGCCATACTAAAGCATAAGTATCTCCCGATTTCAGTGATGAGTAGGAGAAGAATGACAGGGATATTGATCTACTGTGGAGAAGAATGTTGAGCCAAACTATTGATGTACTGGTCCATCAAAGACCAAGGACTATGGTAGTATCTGGGGGAAAAAAAAGAGGAAGAAGATTGCAGACATAAAGAGTGGAAATAGGCTTTTTCCAGTAGGTGTCTGGATTCACCTTCAGAGATAAGGTGAGGAACTCAGTCATTTGGTACGTGTGTGTGTGTGTGTGTGTGTGTGTGTGTGTGTGTGGGGGGGGGGGGGTTAGGACCTTCACTAGAGAGATTATTGGTGTTTCTCAGTCAAGATTCCTTCCACTTCCTTCCAAGTCATTTCCTTTACGTTACACGAGTCTTTCTTACAGATCAATACAATCATAAATGCAATAATCTTGCTAGAGAGCAGAGAAGGCTCCACCCCTCAGGTCTGTGGTTCAGTAACACACTGACACACATGACAGTAGTACTTAGTAGAAATGTAATAATCCATTTACAAGACCAAAACTAAAGGGGAAGCAGTATTTGTCCTTTAGTTATATTTCTTTCCGTATATGCTTTGATGTCTTCTATGCTTTCTTTTCTCATTATTTCTACCTTTTGATGTCATTTTCCACTGGATCATCCTTTAATTTATTTATGGGCAGACCAAATTGGCTTTGTGTATGAATTAAACTATATAATTTAAGTAAAACTGCCTATTTTTCCTGTGTAATAAGTACAGCTCTTATTTAAATGCAAGTCATTGGCTCTTTATTTTTCTTTAAGGTTTTATTTGCATTTGGGATCCTTTTTTATTTAGTACCATTCATGTACTATTTGTTAAGAAGTGTAAGACTTAACCACCACTGAAAAATTATCCCAAGGATTGACTCAGTTCTCAGGGAATGGAACAGTCTACAAACAAAATCTGCTGACTCTGCCGTATATAAATGAGTCATTGCAGGTTCCTTTCTTAACATTAAGAAACAGCTTATATGCAGTGGTAGAATGTAAAAGTTTGTACTTTATCACTGTTCTTAAGTACATTTTTACATATCTGTACTTTACTTAAATAAAAAATAATCATGCATATTTTTGGATTTTCTCCATTACATTTTGCAGCATTTACAGTTTCTGTAGTTTCTACTCCTCTCCTTTTCTAGTTTATGCTGTTACTAGTTACATTCAATGAACACAATTTCCTCAAAATCTTGCATATAACAGTCAGCCTAATGACTGCGTTGCGGTGCAGGGTGAGTCTGTTGTGTAGTTGGGTTTTGTTTTGTGCGTCTGAAAAATGCAGCACTTTTACTGCTCTTAAGGAAAGATACGGCAGGCAAAAGCATCAATTTTTCATGCAGTGATCAATTTTGAGATTTTGGGCTAGTTAACTCCTTCAATATGTGTATCTTCAAGCTGATAGAAACATAACATTGGAAATAAACATTAAGATGTTTTATTACAGTGAGTTTACTTGCGGCAGTAACTTTCTCCCCAATTTACCAAGAAGTTAACATTCTCAACAGACATGCCGAGTTTCATCTGTTTACTGAAGTCTGTCATGACCAGTATTGTTGTAAAGTTCTGCATCTCCTGTACAATGCTATGGAAACTGAATAAGAGCATTTCCTTTCTGTCAGTAACCAATCATGAATATCCAAAGGGGGATTTAAAGCTGGCTACTGCAGTCTTTATGCTAACATCATTCAGTCAGAGGCATCATGTGTTGTACTCTGACACTTCTGCGTTTAGGTTACCATGGAACCTCTGAAAATGTCCCCAACACTGCAACATTCAAGGAAAAGAAGACAGTAATTGTGCCTTGCAAGATGTGAAAAGGGAAAGCAATCTATTGGATTAGCTGAACAACCATCAGGAAGCAGCACATGTGACTGGAAGCTGTCGTTGGGAAACCGAGAAGGGTTTAATGACTGTGGACACAGCAGTGGCTGATTATGCATGTTACATGTCTCAGTGAATTGATACATTCGCTCATGTCCTAATTGTGCTGCATTGGGTCTATTTCTAACATTGATCCTTTAGAAAGACTTTAAAAAGTGGTGGCATCTACTGTTGGTCTGATTCTGTGTCCATACAACTGTCGAGCATGGGCTCAGTTGGCAACTTTGTGCATGATACGCCAAAGTTAATTCCTTGAGTTACTGCAGTTGTAGGCCTTATATACCTACCTCTCAAAAGGAGTTTTTTTGTGATTCTCCAGTACAAACATCTCAGCCTATGAAGCACCTATGTACACCAAATATTCCTGTTAAATACACTTGGCAGTATTCTGAAGATGTTTACAGAGGGGATTTGTGAATAAATCATTCCTGGCCTTACTTATGTGACATGTTAATGATTTTATTTAAGGCTATGGACAGTATATTTTGATTTCTTAGGTAAAGAATGCTGATATCCTGAAATCCCTCTGTAATATTTTTTTTTCACCTTGTGTGTAAACAAAATAAAAAAAGAATTTCACACCTGGCTTTATCATATGTTCAGATCTATCTACCAAAAATATATGCACATATTTAATGAGACAATGCCTAACTTGTAGGGGTGTAATGGTGCACTTGTTTGTACCGAACTGTTTCAGTTTGGGACCTTCGATACAATACAGAGGTGTGCCAAATAAATACATGTAGCCTGTGTGGAGAATGCAAGCACTCGGAAAGCAGGGTGGCTGCAAGCAGAACCCATTCTGTAGCCACGTAATGGTGCACAAAAGCCAGGTCAGATGTTCGAAGCCTGGTAAGTTTCACTGATGTGCAGTTCGTAAACGAGCCGGTACAGGTGGCACTTCAAAGTGAACGATGTGTACTGGCTCCTGTTAGCGAGCCTTTAATTTACTTTTGCAAGACAGAATGATATCACAGTATTCGTGGAATGATTAGTCCATGCATGCAGTGTTGCATTCATACTCTACAACCAATTCTGAGGATAAACAAGGCTCATATCACCAAGCAGGAGAGGGGTGGGGCTACACGGTTCACTCAAACCTGTTTGCAAAACACTCCAGAAGAGCAGAAAAGCAAGACGAGTACAACGCAAATAAGGAAAGAATGAATAGAAGCAGTATCTGGGTGGATTTTAATAAGAATAAATTGAAAATGCTAAAAGCTGTTCTTGCATTTCTGTCTACTTCGTGTGAGTTGTTTAATTAGCAAGTCGGTGGGTTCATTGGGTGGTTCCAGAGCCTAAAGTATGGAGACGCAGAAAGACAATTGGCTACAGCAACGTAATATCAGAACATGTAATTTTACTTCATTCATTCATTCATTTTCTATACCCGCTTAATCCTCACTAGGGTCACAGGGGTCGTACGGAGCCTATCCCAGCTACTTAAGGGCGAAGGCGGAGTACACCCTGGACAAGTTCCCAGTTCATCACAGGGCTGAGATATAGAGACGAACAAAACAGTCAAAGTTATATAGTATGTATACACATATTGCAAGTCAAAACAGCGCAAACTTTGACTAAACTACAAAGGGGAAAAGTTGTAAAATGAAGAGCCTGTTGAGAGCCAAAAGAGCTGGCTGTTCTAGGTGAACTGAACCAAGGTACTGGATTACTGAGAAGAGCCGAAATTCCCATACTACTTGGTATTCGGTAATTATGGTACACACACACACACACACACACACACACACACACACACACACACACACACACACACACACACACACACACACA
>JAQQZY010000005.1:48726574-48738138 GCA_030068375.1 Ostorhinchus rueppellii
AGTGCCCTGCCATGTTATTGCCTGAACAGTTCTGTGGGGTGGGTGGGTGGATGGCTGTGCGGGAGGGTGTGCTGTGAGTGTGTGTGTGTGTGTGTGTGTGGGGGGGGGCACCTGTCTCCTCCTTGCATGTTCCTCCGCCAGTTCCCTCTACTTTACGTGCCTACCAGTTCCTCACTACTGTGGATTTGCATTAAATCAGGACACAAAAACTTATCGCTGCTCATGTGTACTGCATTTGGGTCTGAACCAACCCCGTGACAAATATGGAGAAAACGTCATTTGAGAAGTGACAAAAATAGCACTGGGTCTTTATGGGTTAAAAAAGTTAAAATACTGAACTTTTTCACTTTCATTTCATTTAAAATATTTACAGTCATCATCTCATCATTTCCAAAAGGCTTTTTTTTTTGTCTCTCCAATATATCTCCAACATTTCCAAACTGAAACAGGATCAGCAGTGTTGCACTAAATTGTCACTTTTGGCCCTTTTCCACAGCACGTTTTTTAACGGCTCTACTCGGCACGGTTCGACTCTACCCCAATATGGCCCTTTTCCACTGGGGGTTGGACCTGGGACCCCGTTACGATTTTTCGTACCTGTTTCAGAGGTGGGTCTAGCCATGCCGAGCCGGCACTAAAATGTGTTGTTGTATTTCCCAGACATTATTTAAATGAAGGACAGGAATGTATCCATATATAGTACATTCTGTATTAGTTCGACGATAGGTTTCCATTGTCTGGATGCCAGCACATTTTGTCTCACAGCCACTGGATTCACTGGTGTGGAAACTCCAAATTTATTGCTGCTTGTTTTATTAGATACAACCCAAAAACTTTTTCAGTTGTCTATTTAATGTCATTTTAATAAACTTTTTTTTTTTTCCATTTCATTTTGGTGCAATATACCATAGCTAAATTAAAGTCAAATTGCTCTTCTGCACTCAACAATCAAGTCTGTAATGGCTATTTTATGGTCTGGATGTAATTTTCAGTAGTAAATATAGCCACAAAGGCTGATCTTAGAGGGTTTTTTTTAACTTTCTGTCAACTGCTGTTATTTCGTCTCTTTGATATGGACATTACATTAATACTTGCAAGAGCACTTTTACCACTAGACTGTTTCTGAAAAACAGAGTTTCAGGTTGCTTCTCATCGTGGCTTTTCCACCACAGGCGATTAGGTCGGCCTTGGCCTCTTGTATTACCATTAAGATGTCTGGCAAGTATAGGTGCTTCACACCTCAGAGAAATAGAGGGAATTGGACTGAGCTTTGCCAGCATTCAGTGTCGTCTGGCCAGACAGTTTCCTTTTTATTTCCATGCCATTTGGGCTTCTGAAGGTTCCTGTGCACGTCTTCTAAATGGAAACTGCCGCCTGTGAAAGCTACAGTTTCACTCTCAGTTGATAGCTTGATTTTGCACTTATCAGTTCCTATCTAGACGAGGTGCATGCTGGGACTGTGTACACAAACAAATATGGGTGCATTACAGCCGTAGACTTGCAATATATATGAGGGTATTTGATTGTTTTGTTTTTCTCTCCTTTTATTCTAGATTTATTTACACATGTAATTGGAAAACAGGCTTTAATGTTGATAATTACAGACTGAGTTTTATTGTATTTAATTTCACATTTCAGTAAATGTTTATGCATCATAAATATCATGAAACTAAGCAGTTCCAGAGACTGAATACCTCCACACCAGTGATGTAATGATTTATGCAAAAGAAGCCACAAAAATCTAAACAAAACAAAACAAAAAACAAACAAACACTGAAGGCATAAACAAATGGTGGACCATACCACACTTTCATGATTCGATACTGATTATTTTTTTTGGCATATACATTCAATACCCAATACTGTTAGTGATTTTTCTTAAATGTAAATGTTACATTTAAAAGACATCTCACATGACAAATACTGTCCCTTTAACAGCTTTAATGTGCAGAACCTTTAGCGGCCACATTTTTAAGCAAATAAGTTTAGAAAAACAAATAAATAATTGACAGAAACATTAACAAAAATAATGAATTAATTGAATGAATGAATAAAAATAAAGAAATAATACACATCAATTTAAAAAAAAACTTACACATTTTACTTTTTTTTAAGTAACAAAATGAAGTTGGAAAATAATAAAATTGACAGCAATTCTGATATAAACTGGGCTAATTTCCAGGTATTAAAAGTTGCTGGTGTCGCTGCAGTGTTGTACATTTTTACTCCACAGACTACACTTTGCTGTCGTTTTATCCACAGGTGGAGAGCGTGCCCACACCACACTCCTTTTTCTCTCCTTTCAGACACACACAGCCACAGACTGAACTGTTTGCTAACATGACACAACATGGATGGACTAGTTCAATTTTGGTGCTTTTCCACTGCAAACCCTACACCACTCTACTCAGCACGCTTTCAGCATGACACGACTCTACCCACTTGTCGGATCGGTACGGTTGTGTTTCCACTGCCAGCCATTACTCGTAGGGACTAGTTGAAGTGGGTGGAGTTGGCGGGGTCGACACTGCCATGATGTCATTTTCAGGTGACTAATAAAGGCCTGTCTGGTGGGTGATTATTTAAGATCCCTGAGCTTATTTGAGCGCATGACGACATTTCCTCTGACCAATCAGTGGTCAGCACTGTTCACGTCACATTTTAGTGCAGGCTCAGCACGGCTAGAGCCACCTCTGAAATGGGTATGAAAAATCGCAACAGGTCCCAGGTCCAACCTCCAGTGGAAAAGAAAAAAATGGGGGTGGAGGTGAACCGTACGGTGTGGAACCGTTCCGAAAATGTGCAGTGAAAGGGGGGGTCAGTACAAAACCCTGAGGTTACTCTCTAAGATTCAGATCTAACAGAGCACTTTTATTTCACATTTATTAATTGAAATTGATACTTTATTACCGTAATTGATCCTCAGATGAGTAGCGTGTGAGCATCTATATGTCAATACCAAAGATATGACCACCACCACTATTTACATCAGGAGACGGTTTCGGTCGTCAGTGGCTGTTTGGGTCTTTATGGGTTAATGATTCTATTGCATCCAGTTAATCACAGTGAGTCAGGATATTATTTTACAATTCCCAATCCCATTTTGGATAATATTAAATTCCCAATTACAGAGAATGATAATCAAGAGACTCATTCCATTCTTTCCCTCTCAGTGTTTCAGTCGTAATTATTTGGCTACCTTCCTTTTTTCTGTTCCGTGGATATCCATGTTTAGTACCCTTCCTCTGTTGTTTACCGGTTCTCTTTTCTGTCTCTCAGAGTTGGGTAGCCGGGATTAATAAACACCTTCAGAGCTCCAGGGCCTGTCAGATCGACCCAGCGAGAGACATTACAGTGATTTACATACGACATAATGGCGACATAGTCATTTTCACTAAATGTGCCACATTACATTCCTGCAAATATTGAGACATAAGTGGAATGGCTGTAATGATTGTCAGTGTCAAAATGAAGGATTTGAAACCTGCCTTGCTTTGCCTGCTAAATGAAACAGTGAACAATTGACTTTTATTTTAACAGTCAAGTATTCCTGAGCAGAATACAGGTATAAGATATGCCATTCAATATATACTTAACACCATTATAAATACACAGCCCAAACATATGGCGTAATTTCCAGAAAATGATTTGCTCAGGTGCCTATTTTGTAACACAGTTAACAGCTGTATATTTTTTTTTTAATTCCCAACGGGAGCATTTGGACTAATCCCTTAATGTCGGATATTGAGTCGAATCTCTTCTACAGTCATGCCACGACTTGCGATACAACAGAGAGAACGAGCCATTGGCACTGGTTACAAGCAGGTCTGAGCTGTGGTGAAGTTGCTCACCATCTGCACTGTCATCGCAGTACAAGCAGTGATCAGATCCCTCAGGACAGGATCATAAGACTTGTCAATTCCATGTGTTGTCACTGTACTGCTTGTTTGGAATATCATTCAATATCACTTGATATTGAATGATGACACTTTCAATTTCTGAGTACCTGTGTTCAGTGATTGAATAAACGTGTCAAGTTGGACACAATTTGTCCACAATTCATTCTCTAATGACCAAAGCTTCCCTCTTTAATATGAAGGTAACCCTAAACCAATTAATTTAATATAGCTCCAAATATACTTATTATTCTGACCCACACATTTTTAATGGTACCAACAATAAAAAAAGGCCCTCTTAATGTTATAGTCTGCCTATTTTGTGCTTGGGTTATTAGATTAAATAAAACACCATTGATCCCTTTTTACAGAGGGTCGATAGAAATTAAGGATATTTTTTTAAAAAGTTTTTTTTCTGGCAGGTGGGGGATTTGAACCCATAAAGAGACTGAAGCCTGAAAGGAATACTCCACCCAGAAATGAAATTAAGTCAGTCACAGCCTCTCCCAGAGTTAGAACAGTGTGGAAAAAATGGTTAAAATTCGTTCAGGCGTTGTCCTGTTTTCTCCTGTTTTGGGAGCAGTGCTTTTAGCTTTAGCTTAGCTCAGTTGCTATAAACCAAGGGTGTCAGTTTGCATTTCCACCAAAAAAAGTGACCAAGGCATCTTTTTTTTTTTTTTCTAAATATATCTTGGAAGCTGTGTGTTCAGAACGAGTACAAATCATAATTCAAAATCGAACGAAGTTATTACTTGGGCAGATGTTTACTTGGAACTATATTCAGCCTCATCCCAGGCAAAGCACCGCTAGATAGACGCAAAGTTGTCACGCAGCACTTGAAAACCCCCAACTTCCATAAACACACCGGCGTGGACACTTATGTTTTGGTTAAGGTATTGCCATTGATGGCGAGCCCCAACGTCTCGGAGTCGGACGAAGAGGAGCCTGCCCCAAGATGTGTTACAGCCACCGAGGATTTCTCCGTTATGATTCACCCCACACTTGTAGATTTTTTTCCCCCGGTGTGATAAAGTAAATTGGAAGAAAAGACTCTACGCTGGATGGATCAAATGGACAGCTGTCCACAAAGTAAGTTATATGCTTGATTATTTCATGATTTAGTTTGGCACATGTGCACATCAGGCTGGTACTCATTCAGTTTTTTATTCTGGTGCTGCATGAGAACTTTGTTCCTATCTAGCGGTGCTTTACCTGTGGTGAGGCCGAACATAGTTCCAAAGTAAATACCTGCCCAGGTAATATCTTTGTTCGATTTTGCATTACGATTTGTACTCGTTCTGAAACCATGGCTCCCAAGATATATTTAGAAAAAAAAAATTAGATGTCTGTCACTTTTTTTGGCGGACATGCTAACTGACACCCTTTACAGCAACTGTGCTAAGCTAAAGCTAAAAGCGCTGTTCCTAAAACAGGAAAGTGACTGAATGGATTTTAACTATTTTTTTCCAGAATGTTCTAACTCTGGGAGAGACCATGACTGACTTAATTTCCTTTTTGGGTGGAGTATTCCTTTAATCTAGCAGTTTATACCACTCAGCCACACTACCAATACACTGAAATACTTATAGATTCATTTCATCAAATTTAAACTAAAATAAAATACTTCTGTACAAATGTCTTATTCCACCTTTCGTGTTGTTGTTTTGCGAGGTTGAAATGATCATAGATATTTATTTCAAATTGGCTTTTTCTCAGATGCAACAAGAAAATACAGGAAGTATGTGTGCACAGCCTTAAAAGGCATACAAAAAACTGATCATGTCCCTGTGGTCGATGAATTTGACCTCACAGGTGTAAAGTGTCCTTTCTGGACATAAATGTGTCAAAAACAGAGGAGATGACAGTGAATTTTAGGAAGAATCCCACTGCCACCTCTCGTGTTCTGATTGATGGTCAGACAGTAGAAAGAGTACAACGGTATAAATATCTTTGCGCAGTCATTGATGACAAACTGTCCTTTGAGGCCAACATGGATGCCAAAAAGCACGTGTTTTTATCAGAAGCTCCAGAGTTTTAATGTTGGTAGGACTTTTATGATAATGTTTTATTTTTGTTTTATTGAGTCAGTTCTTACCTATTCTTTCATATGCTGGTATGGCTAACCTAACACCAAGAATGAAACAGCCTCCAGGGTACTGTGAAGGTGTGCAGCAGAATATCAGGAGTGACCCTGAATGACCTTACACACCTGCATAACGTCAGACCTCTGAATAAGGCTGATCAGTCCTGAATGAGCCATCCTCTAGAGTCAGAGTTCACACTGTTTCAGTCTGGTTGCAGATAAGCCCTACCACACAGCAGAACCAACAGACAGAAGAACTCTTTTATTCCTCCTCCTCTCGGGTACCTAAATAGTGTGTATTGTGTATATTCTATATGTTGTTTGTTTCTGATGAGTGTACTACTGGCTGTATATGAATTTGCTCCTAGGGGATAACAAAGCACCTTGACTCTTGATCTGAACTAAATGGATTCTAAAGGTTAGTATTGATAAGTCAGTATTTGTAATGACCTCTGACCCCATGGCAAGAAGAACCACAAACAGTTGAAAGCTGCTATAAAACGTTAGAAAATTCATTCCATAAATCTTGTATTGTCTGAATAAAAGGGTTAAAGACATATTGAGGTCACAGTCCGGGGTGTAGAATTGGGTAGATGCTGAGGACATGTCCCTACCAATACCCCGCCACAACTGTGTAGAACTATCAATGCAACCGCTGTTCATAGTGTTCAGTCAATGATTACCTCACAAAAAGGGTGAACACTCGGCATCTGCTAGAAGTCAGACCTCTAACCTAAATATCACTCTGTGATTGGCTCTACGGTTTTGCTAACCTACATGTGATTGGCCATCCCTGCTGTCCCTCCAGCTGCTTGTAAAAGCTACTGTAGGAGCCTAAATGCAGCCTACTTAAGATGATGTTGCATTTGAAGAGGTCCAAGTTCATTGGTGTGATATTTGTTGTTTTGTGGTTTGGAAGGGTCAAAACACATTTATATGCTGTGTAGGTTTGGGACAGGATATTTATTGTGAAGCCTGATGCCACCTTTGTGTCTGCTTTTATTTTGATAGGAGAGTGAGGTGAAAGGAGAACAGAAAGGAGATTGGAGCGATATAGTTTTTTGACCTCGCTCTTATAATTCTTTAAGATCTTTGAATACATGGATGACAGTTTTTGTTTTTGTAATGTTGCCTTGTCTGAGTTCAAGTAAACTGTTAAATATGAAGAAGTGGACTTGTCAATTATTTTCAAGTGATTTTTTTATTTTTTGGATGAGGAAGTTTGTCGAGCATTAGGCTAAAGCCCCAAAAGAAACCTAAGAACCTACAGTTACTAAACTACCATCTGCTAGTTGGACAGCTAGTGTAAATTGTCAACATGTTTGGCAGTTGTTCCGCCTGGGTCAATGGTGTAATTTACATTCACATTTGTATTTGTGTCTGTTAGCGTGCATGAGTGCTCATGTGGGCTTTGGCAATTAGGATTTGAAGGATGTCAAACAAAACTGGGCAGAAGACACTTCTTTAGGAGTCAAAGTGTAAGTCACTTAAAGGGCATAGACCTGTAGATGCTCAACAATACAGATATTGAATAAAAGACACTATTTAATGCCAAACAGATGCACGTTATTTTTACTTATTTTTATGTATTTGTGTGGAAGACAGCAACTGTTTAAAAAAAAAACACAAAGAAAATTTGTGGGGGAAATACAATAAAACTTTAGTTTCTAAATGTGATTCTAGACGTAACTGTATCCATATTTTCAGGGGAATAAATTACATGTAGTAATTGAAAGTAAAAGCCTTTTTTGCTGAGGCAATAACTGTACAATCAAACTCCATGATCATTGTATCCCGAATGCATAATGCATCAACATATTTGTGACAGACAGTAGAGACATGAGGAAATTGACGAGGTAAAGGAGGAAAAGCTGGAGGATGTAGAGAAGGAGAGGTTAGAAATTCAAAGGTGAAGTTAAATAATAATGGATATGTTAGTCCTGAAAGCAAAGTCTTAGTCACAAATACCATTACGAATGGTATTTGTGACTCATGCGAATGATTTATGGACCATTTTGTATGACCTTCTCAAGGCGGACTTATAAGAATGGAGTGTTTGTAGACTGTTCCTAAGTTTGTAGCCAGGTGAGTGGTCTTGTCCAAGATTTTCCATGAATGCAGTATGAAACCCTCTTTCGTAATGTGTACTAACAAACGCCTTATGAACAATGTAAGAACAATGCATGACATTGGTGGATCAGGAGGCCACTCCAGAACCCACATGTTCCTACGGTGACCGCAAGTAGATCAAAAGAACACATTACAGTGTTATTAGGGGTCCCTTACAGTGTTCATATAAAGAGACACATAAACGGAGATCTGCACAGCTTTCTTGAGATGGAAGTAAGGTGTTTCTATAGGTGGTAGTGCATAATTTGTGTGGCATTCTTTGAGGGGGTTGAATACAAATTTTCAAAATGGAATGAATAACTGGACTCAAATGTACAGTGCAGAAGAAAATAAAGTGTTTTAACAGAAAAATAAACTTGAAACAAATCTGCAGAGTTCACAGGTACGATGATCAGGGTGATGGATGTGTGTCAGACAGTTGGTGTTTTGAACGGTCACTTCCCTCTGTTATTCTTGTATATCTTGGTTTTATTATTATACCTTCTACTTAAAATTTCTTCATCTGATGTCTTATTATGACTCCTAATTTCTAACATTACGGGTCAGTTTTCCAATCGTAATGAATAGTTTCAACATAATTCGTGCATAAACAGAAGTGACAAAATACTGTGGTGTATTTTACTGATTACCGACTGATGGGTGTGTGTGGCTGCACTACAGTGTGAGGAGAACAGAAAATGGATCAAATCAGTCGGGAAACTTGAGCTCTGTTAACATCCATCTACAAAATGTTGTGCATAGCTGTGTGCTTTGATTAGTGGGACAAAGTGAGACTGGGGAAATGATGAACACTAACACAGAGTGTGATGGATGAAGGATACATTTTGCAGATCATTGCAGGAACTTATTCTAATGAAGGCAGGTCATTTGCAGGTTGGTATATTAAGTAAAATTCTTAAGTGAAAGTCTGAAGGTCATCACAAACACTTGAGTTGTAATCATAAGTTGATTAAACTTTCAGTTCAGCCTTTTGTATGATGTACATTGAGGAACAGATTCTTTAAATGTATATACTGAGACTGCTAATAGACTTGTTCAAACCAACAGTTTTTGCACAAGTCCCATTGACCTTGTTTTGATTTTAATATACAGAACTATATGAGAGTACATTTAGATTATTTGTCCTTCAATGTCTGAGGGATAAACACTTCTGGAAGCATTATTTTCTTCTATTTCATAATGAATGCTAATGCTAGTTAAGTTAAGTTACAGTTACAGCACAGTGACTTGTACAAGATTAATACAATCTTGCGTTGTATATTTTCTTTATTACCTGAATATATCCTTATTTGTCGTACATATTTCTCTTGTGTTGTTGTACACAAGGTCTTGGTCTTGAGACCACTTTAATTGCGTTTTGGTTTTGTCTCAGTTTCAGGTGCATTTTTACTCGGTCTTGTCTTGGTCTTGGACTGTGTAGGCCTGGAATTCTAAGATGAGACTAGTCAAGATCAATATGCTAATGCCTCTGATTAAAGTGGAACAGGATCTACTTCAAAGCAACTAGTTATTGGTTGCTATATTTAATTTTTATCTTGTAACTTTAGTCCACTGCTTACATTTTTCAGTACTTTGTGTGGTATTTTTTTTATAAAGTCCTTTTTGCACTAATTGTTTTTTCTGCCTAACAAAGCAGAGCTGCAAAATGAATTTTCATTGTTCTATTAACAGTGACAATAAAGAGCTATTCTATTCTCTTCTATTCTGTTCTATTCTTGTGCTGATAGGAAGCTAAATGACGGACTGTTATGTGGAGAAGGGATGGGATTAAATATGTTGACACTTCTTCATGATCTTTTTTGAATATGCCAATGAAGTAAGTCATATGTTTTCTTCAAATCTATTGTATGTCTTGGTGCTAAGATATGAGGGTTTTTTTTGTTTGTTTCATTGCACATTTGAAATAAAGTGAACTGAACTGAAGTTAGCGATCAACTTTATGTAGCCCAAGGGGCTAAATGATTTCCCATCAGCTCAAGAAAATAAAATAAAATACAGCCACACAAAAATATAATTAAAGTAATCAGTGTATGTTATAATGATAAGGGGCCCATTTCACAAAGCAGGTTTATTGAACACTCTGAGTTTTTTAACCCCGAAATGAGGGAAACTGTGTTTTCCGTTTCACGAAGGGGGGTAACTCAAACTCTAGGACAGTTACCATAGTAACAGACTATGAACCAAACCTTGTCAGGACCCCATCATCATCACCAGAGCAGTCAAATAAAGACACAATAGATGTTTCATTTGGTCTCCTTTATTTCATACAAATAAATAAAATAATACAATAAATCATTAACATAATTCACTTGTGTCCATGCCCCTCCTCTAACTGGTGCTCTAGTATTTCCACTTCCAGATCTGCCTCCTAATCTGACCATCCAAATATTGCATTTCTTTGTTGGTTATTTGTTTTTGTTTTTTTTCAGCAGGTGAATTTAGTAAATGTCTTTTCCTGGTAACTGTGAATACCTGAGGAGGACATTAAATGATCCAGCGTCATATGACTTCCACAGAATGAACCTGTGCTGTTACTGAACATCCATGTCACTGTGTCAGTCTGTGCAGTGGAAGTGGACGGACCCTGCTGCTGCTGACCACTGCACTTCTGCCCCATGGGTTTGCACCTAAGTTAAATAAATTATTATGATACCATTAACGCAGATTTTCCCTGTAATATTATTGTGATTCCACAGGACTATATTTAAACTCACACTGATCCACTGTTCTCCTACACCGTCTCTGTTGCAGCTCCAGTGGCGTTCCACTTCTTTCTAAAAACACGTTCAAACTCCCTGTTTGAGTGCATTAACATGTCTATTTCTGGTGGCGTGAAAAACACAGCCCTCCGCTTCCCCGTTGCCATGGTGAATCGTTGAATCAGGGCTCCATTGATGTTGTCTTTTTATAGTTGCAGTGCATGCGCTTAACTCCAGGTGAAGCTACTCCGAGTTGATCAAACTAACTCAGATCGGCTGTTCTGGAACTGAAAACTCTGTCTTATCTCAGAGTTCATCAACACAGAGTTCAGGGTTAAACTCAGAGTGTCTTGAACCTACTTTGTGAAACAGACACCAGGTGTACAGTCTGTTGCCTATTGGGTTGAAGGATTTTCTGTAATGTTCACTTTATCTCACAAATTGATTAAGTTTTCTAAGATGTTAGATCACATGTCACAGTTATCAGTTCACTCTTTTTCCTTTGAACCTTTATTTTTTGTGATGGTTCAAAGGTTATTCTTTCTGAAACAGATTTTTAGCAATTTCGTAAATTATTGTTTTCAGCTTTTATCAATTCTATTACCTCACGCAAGAATGAATCCAATAGTTTAATTTGCTTAAACATGTCTATCAAAAGGGTGTGCAGTGGTTAGCACATGTGCCTCACAGCAAGAAGGACCCGGGTTCGATTCCCGGGTGATCCTTGGGACCTTTCTGTGTGGAGTTTGCATGTTC
>JAQQZY010000005.1:48765855-48776496 GCA_030068375.1 Ostorhinchus rueppellii
ACTACAGAACAACTGCATACCTGTCACCTTCTTCTGTTATCTTCTGTTATACAAGGCATACAAGAAGAAGAAATGCTGAGGGCTTTTTTGTGTCTGTTCTGAATGACTATTCAAGTAACTCTAACCTGAACATCTCCTCAGGTAGATAAATCCTACAAAAATCTATAAACCCTTAGGTGATCTTTTTCAAACTCTAATCAAGTTTTGACACTGACACAGTATAACAACTATGTAATGTATGTCACTATGTACACTTTAATCTCATCTCTGGTGTTTTACACCATTTGTTTGGCTGCATAAAACACTGACTTTATTGTGTATGTCTGCTTTCTATATCAACAAATGTTAGACAGTTACATAATGAGATGTAAATATGCACTGGCTACCATTAGCTTTGATTATGGGATGTATTCACCACATCATTGTTTATGCTTGTGAAATGTCAAAACAAAAAAGGTAACATTTATTCCCACCCACAGTTCCATGTTTGGTTTTTTTCACCGACAACCTGCATTGGGGATGAAGAGTTGGATCACTATGTCAAGTTTTTTGTCCCATCAAATCCCATATATTCTCAATGGGGCTCAGGTCTGGACTGTGAAAATGATGTCTTGTGTTCCTGAACTGCTCTTTCATTATTTTATCCTGATGAATTCTGGTGTTGTCATCTCTGGGGCATTCACAAATATGTCTGTCATCAGCAAAGAAACAATGCACTAATGTTCAGACGTACCTACCTGAAAATACTGAATAACCATTCAGTATTTTCAGGTAGTCAGCTGACCTCATTTTATGGACACATAATTCATTTCTCAATACATGTTCTTGTCTGTTCTTGCAATCTCGTGTATTGTCATCAGTAGATGGGGCAGCCATAGCCTAGATCAGGGGTGTCCAACCCTGGTCCTTGTGAGCTACTATCCTGCATGTTTTAGATGTGTCCCTCTTCCAACACACCTGATTCAAATGATGAGCCTATCATCAAGCTCTGCAGAAGCCTGATAATGACCGTCAGGTGTGCTGGAAAATGGAAACATCTAAAGCATGCAGGACAGTAGCTCACGAGGACCAGGGTTGGGCACCCCTGGCCTAGATAGCTGGAGAGTCAGCTTGTGACTGATGAGTCACTAGTTCAATTCCCTTGACCAGCAGAGAACTCTTGGCTAACCCCCAATTTGCTCCCTGGGCAGCCAGCATGGCATGGTGCCCACCACCACTGCTGCATGATCTAGTGATGGGTTAAAGGCAGAGGTAAAAAGAAAAAGGCAGAGAACACATTTCAGTTTGGTGAATATTTATGTGTGTGAACCTATTGATAAAATAAAGGCGTTTCTTCTTTGAGGCCTAAATATTGTTCCATTTACAAGTTTGCACAAAGAAACATTGGATGGAAGATGTTCTTTTTGTCTCATTCATTAAACCAAGGATGGGCCATTGGTGATTTGTGCGGACTTGGCTGGCAAATATCCCAAGATGCTACTGTCAAGTTAAAGAGACTTGTGTTCTTAGGAAACCCTTTCTCTTGGGCCATTCTTACCCAGACTGAACTCAGAGACTTCGCAAGTCCGACCTCAGCAAACTTGATATTGAGAAACATTCATAGTGTTACTGAAGCTAGACTTGACCAACTGAACCAACCCCAGATCATAACACATGCTTGTTCTGTAGGCACTAGGCATGATGGGTGATCACCGTATCCAGCATAGGGTCATTCTGGACTCATCAAATCACTACCTTTTTCCACTAAAACACAATCCAATCTTTAGCTTCTTATTACTTAAACAACCACCAGCTTTTGCATACTTACTGCATCTGTTAGGGTTAAAGAACATAACCCTTTAACCCCTGACGTGTCTGTGGTGAGTATTCTGAATGTATGATTTATTTTAAATGTTCATGAAAATTCATCCGTTTGCTCAATAGGAAAAGTTTCAAATCATGCTGATAGAATAGACCCTGTTGTTTCTATAGACGAATGAGCATGCTCAATACACCCCCCCTGCATTTGTGTAATGGGGAGCAAAACACAGAGCAGTGAGTGAGATAGACTCACTATACTTTTTTTTTTTTTGGACTTTTTTTTGTTTTTTAAACTGTTTTTTTTTTTGTTTTTTTTTTTTACTGCTGTTTGCAATGATGTGGGGTTTTCCTTTATTTATTTTTGAGTGTGTGTTTGGATCTTGTAACTGCTTTTTAGAGTTCAAGCAAGTGCCAAAAAGGAGCTGGCCTGATTTAGAAAAAAAGAGCCCCAGAACAAAAACTACTGGGCCAAAATTCAAATACTTGTTCAGTGTGTTCCAGTCACAGTTTATATTCAACATCCTAAATCTCTTACTGATGTACATTCTGAGTGCCTTATTCAGTAAAAACCTGTAAAACTTCAATTCCTCTCTCTGTCTTTATCTGTTATTCCCCCTGTTTTGACCCTAAAACACATATTAAAGCTGAACCGCTGAAGAAAAGGAACACAAGCACATACTCACAGCAGCTTTTATGACACTGAAACAGACACTAATTCACAGCAGCACATTTACCTGAAATAATAGCTCATGGGTTAGAGGGTTACTGTAGCTGGAATAAATCAGTCACTTTAGTAATTACCCAATGGAAGGAGCTTACCAATTTGCAGTTAAATCTAGGTGGAGACTTTGTTTCACAGGATACGTTGCACAAGATAGTACATCAGAAAACAAAACCACTCTTTTTTTCCAGAAGCATCATTCTCATGCTTAATTGCTTGTGTATTTTATTTATTTATTTCTTATTGTAATATCCTCGTGGTAACACTTCTGCTATGTTGGTGACTTTTTCACCACTCGCTCCAGATCTATCACCATTTTAATTGTCTTACCATGTTCAACCTGTTAAGAGTCATCAAAATGTCATTTCCTGCAAAAACACTATATTTTCTACTCTCTTTTGTGTTAAGTTTCATTCCCACCTCCTCTGTGAAGTGCTGTTGGCTGCTGGCCTCATCATAAACAGACTATTATCACAGAATCTGGGGAGGCTCTTTGATGTCTCTGACATCCCAGTAAGTAATGAGGAAATTTGCAGCTCTGATCAAGGCATGCTGATTTTCAAGCTGTCACGAGGGGGGTTACTTCTTGACATAGTTCATCTGTGAAAACTACCTCCCAGCTGAGTGCTAAGTGGATTGGACACTGAGTACGACCATTTGCATTCAAATTGTGTGTTTTCTGTGCAAAAGGCCACACCACAATGGAGCACAGCCCTCTCATGGTACTGAGATTTAATTGGTTACATAATAAATAGTTGTTTAACGAATGGATGATAGAAAGGTATAATAAATCACCCTGATAGGTCAACAGGTATAGAGCTAGATATTGACAGTGTCATGGTTAGAGCATCCAATCAAAGCGGGAAGTGTGATGGGAAGGATCTGTGAACAGGGTCTCAATAACTTTCCAGATCTGTCTTCGGGGACTCTTAATACACGAGCCACAGGAATGTTAATTACTTTCTGTAACTCCTAGGTTTGACTATAATTTGACTGGATATACACTTCTGTCAAGAGGCAAATGTCTGCAGCAGTGGTGTGTTTAGATCCATTCTTTAGTCATTTCCAGAGTATGACATTCATTTCCATTGTCATTGTTTTTGATTTGCATTGCCACTCAAATGCAACAGAAATGCTCATGGCATTGGAAAACAGCACCCACACAGCAACACATACTCTACACTCATGCAGATATTGCGCAAAACTGATATTTTTCTCCATATCTGGGACTCTCCACATGTAAACACTATTTTAGGTCACAAAACAGAGGTCCTTTCTGAGTGGAGTTTGCATGTTCTCCCCATGTTTGCATGGATTTGGCTTCCTCTCACCATCCAAAGGCATCCACTTATAGATTCATTGGTTAAGCTAAACTACCCATTGGTGTGAATGTGAGAGTAATTGTTTGTTTGTTTGTTTGTTTGTGTCTATATGTCAGCCCTGTGATGAACTGCTGTCATGTCCCAAGTGTACCCCACCTTCGCCCATAGGTAGCTGAGATATGCTTAAGCCCCCTGCGACCCTCTTGAGCAGGGGTGCCCAACCCTGGTCCTCTTGAGCTTCTACCCTGCATGTTTTAGATGTGTCCCTCTTCCAACACACCTGATTCAAATGATGAGCCTATCATCAAGCTCTGTAGAAGCCTGATAACAACTATCAGGTGTGCTGGAAAATGGAAACATCTAACACATGCAGGGAAGTAGCTCACGAGGACCAGGGTTTGGCACCCCTGATCTTGAGGGTAAAGCAGTTCAGAAGATGGATGAATGAATTAATGAATGAATGAATGGAACAGTGATTTTCAAAAGCACTTTCCAAAGCAAACATTTTTTTTTTTTAGAAATTCTGGTTTGTGTGTATCCATGTGAACATAAAAAAGCAGAGATTGGAAAATAACAATGTCCCACTCTATGTTACGCAAGTCTGTTTTTGTCTTGTGTAATGAAGCTGCTCCTGAAACATCAGATCCAGGTATATAAATCAGTGTGTGACCTGCAGTAGATCGAGGTCTGAATAGAAACTGAATAGAAACCTTTGGGAGACATCTGCATCCACATCGTGTAAAGAACACACTGACATAGCCTCAACTAATACTTAGAAAAAACACAAGTTCAAAACTGAACTTGTAATTATTGCTGCTCAGCTTCATGACAGATTAAAGCCTGGACCTGCTCTGCCCAGTATTATCCAGTGTCCACAGACTGACATCCAACACCAACTGTAGCTTGTAGTTATTTTACCATTATTGTGTCTGGGCAGAGATATTTTTAAGTGAATGTTGTGTTCAGTGTTTAAACAGGAAGAAAAATATCTGCACTAGTGTGGACAGGACATGAGAGTGATGCAACCTCTACCTTAAGTGCAGAAAGTTTGTGGGTGTTAACTTTACTTACAAGGACAATTTCAAGCAATGCTGCCCTTGGATTTGTCTGATGGACTCTTTCAATGCCTTGACCATTTTAGAACCCCTGAATGAAATTTTTTGACTGAACATGTCTTCCTTACTTCCTGGAGACCTGCATTTGGATACATACTCTATTAACCCTAAAACCACTGACACATGATTTCAGGTAAACGGGCTGCTGTGAGTCTGTGTTTGTGTTCCTTTTCTTCAGTGGTTTTTGTTTACTTTGTATTTTAGGGTCAAAAGAGGTTGAAATAACAAAGATACAGAGGTTTGACTTTTACTAAATAAAACACTCAGATTGTACATCAAAAGAGATCTAGGATGTTTAACGTGAACTGTGAACTGGAACACGTGGAACAACAACCAGAATTTATTATTTTGTCAGAGTAGTTTTTGTTTTCCGGCATTTTTTATTTTTTTTCTAAATCAGCTGCTTTTTGGCACCAATTTGAATTTCAGCAACAGTTACAAGTTCAAAACTCGGTCAAAACACAATTTATATATATGTATATATCAACATAACACTGTAAACAACAGTAAAAACAAAAAAACAAATTTTAAAAAAAAGGCCAAACTATTTTTACAGTGAGTCAGTCTCACTCGTTGCTGTGTTTTCCCCCCCTTAATACATTATTTTTCTTCAAAACTCTGGAAATTCACACACACAAAAAAAAGGAAAATCACCACAATACAAAAAACAAGGAAAACTGCAAAAAAATCCCAAAAACCAAAATCTCAACTGTCTATTTTTATAGCGAGTTGTCTCATTCACTGCTCTGTGTTTTTTGCCCTCCATTACACAGGCACAGGGGTGCACTGAGCGTGCTCAAAGAAAGAACAACGTCTATTCTATCAGCATATTTTAATTTTTTCTTCCTGAGGCTGAATTTTTATGAATATTTAAAATAAAGCATACATTCAGAATGCTCACTACAGACACATCCGGGGTTAAAAGGGGTAACCATCATGTTATGCACTGTATTTAATGTTCGTGCCTGTCAACTTAATTAGCACATTTGTCAGTGGCTTAACAAACACATAATGACAGTCAGAACACTAATATAGTTTAACACCTCTTCTTTACAGATTCACCAGTGTACAAATTCACAGCTGCAATCATCTAAAAAACATAGCTCGAAACGCAGCACAGGGGTGATAATTATGAGCGAGATAGTGAGAAAAAAAAGAGAGAAAATGATTAAGTTGCAGCAAAAAGGAGAAAATGGATGAAATGAAAAATCTTAGTGCCAAAGCATGAATAAGAAGCAGGCGATCAGGTTTGTCAACCACTTTAATGCGAGTCTGGGTCTGAGGAGCTCTTCTCTCCCGTAAGGCATCAAATGACTGTCACCGCTAATGACACACACCTTAGATAATCGTATCAGTCATGAATCCAGCATGACCGAGTTAGAGGGAGGTTTCTAGCAGAAGATTCACTCAATATTTCCCATACGAGACACGTTTTTGTTGCTGAGGATTTTCTGCCTTATTTTTCTAGACTGAAGAGGCCTGAAGCTCATACAATGTCTGTTGACAGAATCGCCACATTTGATGAAGATTCCGTCCATCGTACATGCTTCAGTTTGCTTTGAGCGTCTGACCAGTGCATTGCTCCTTCCAGCAGCAGAGGTTGTTCAGTCACTTTGGGTGGTAGAGGCACGAAACGACCCTGAGTGGACTGTGATCTCAAATAAAGCTAAACACAGAAAGACAAATGACCTGAAACCAGCTGACATGTGCAAAACATGTTCTTATTAATCATGTTTTTTGTGGTTTTTTTATAGTTTGTCTAGTATTACTGCATTTATGTTTTGAAAGTTAGTTTTTTCTGTGACTGCTGGGGACAGATGGACCACAATTCACTTGTTAGGTTTGATATCATGGCCACTCAGGTCAGGGTCCAAACAGTTAGTAATGGTATTACTTGCCTATTTTAAGGTTTTTCTTCACTGTGGGATAATTTAGGATTCAGACGACTATATTTATTCATTTAACTCAAATACGCTGATAAGTACAGGTTTATATAGTCAGTGTTTTACCTGCAGTAGATTATGGTCTGCAGGGACATATTTAGGGGAAAAGCACAGATTGTCGTCGACTGAGTGTACTGATTAAAATGATGATCAAATTAATCTGTATCTGTTTGAAAAATTAAATATAGGGTGCAATTAAACTAACATAAATAAATAAATAAATAAATGTCTTCAATATTGTTTAAACTCCTGGTCCATTTACAACACTTCCTGCTCTATGTCCATCTCTTAAGTTACTCTTTTTTTTTTTACCTTATCTGAGCTGGACCATACAGATAAATGGCAGATAAATGAAACATGAAGTGCAACGTTGTAAAACACATCATAAAAGCCTTCTGCTATATCAGGGGAATGTATAAAGACCTATTTTAGCAGATGCAGGGAGCTACTAGTAGGTATCTAATGTGTTAATGTTAGCTCCTGCTAAACTCTGCTTTTTTTCTCATTTATTTAAGAATGATCAAGTTTATGCAAATCATCTGCTCTTCAGCATTGCATGTAAGACGGTGGAATGAAAACTGGGTGTGTTTTATGAACTGAAGGACCCGGTACTGATGCAGAGTGAATAGAGAAGATGAACACAGGTGGACCCGAAATAGGAAATAATGCCACGGTTCAAGAAAATTATCACAGTGACCACATTTACATGCATAAAACATTGCTGGTATTAAGAAAAAGATGACATGTTTCATATTAAGCTGTTGTAGCTGGAACAGTGGCTTAGTGGTTAAAACATCAGGACGATAAGATTCCAGGTTTGATTTGCAGTTGGACCAGAACCTTTATGTTGGGTTTTCCTGTTTTGTCTGTGCTGTGTGGGTTTCCTCAGGGTCTTTGGGTTTTTATCCTCCCATTAAAACGGGAACATATGGGCTAATTCTCCTGTCGGTGCCCCTGAACGTGGTGCTGATCGAGATCTAGGTTTGGTACTTTGGCTCCTAATGTTTGCTCGTTGCTAATGGTAGTTGTGCGTGTGTGTGTGTGTGTGTGTGTGTGTGTGTGTGTTTGGATGGGTAAAATAAAGAGTGACTTTCTCTATTTTTCAGTTTTCTGCCACCAGCATATACAGCCTCCCTCTTCTATTTCTTTAAACACTTCATTGTCAAGGTTGACTTTTTTTTTAAATGTATTTCCACTAAATGGCTGATATCCTGCTTCATAATGGCTTTAGATGGGGACTTTTCTTTTGAACATTCATCATCATAAACAAAGTATATCTTCATGTCTCTTCTCCAGCTGACTGTAAACAACTATGAGTCTGTGGTTTGCAACCTGTGGCAAACCCTGCAAATGAGACTTCTATAAACATGTCCAAAGAATTCCCATAAAACTGGAATGTCTCACATGTCTGAGTTGGAAAATACAATGCTCAGAAAAGATATTTCAACAGAGTATGCTGTTTACTCGACACATATTCAGAATAATAGCATAATATTATTCTGCATGTAAACCCATTCATATCTGCAGTAATGCCAATAACTCTCACCAAGCTATGTTACTGCAGCTCATAGGAATTCATGGTTTTGCCCAAAGACACTCCAACAGGACAGATGCTTGTAGAAATGAGGCAGACTGTTTAGCAGCAGCATCCTTCATCACTTTTTACTGCTCTCCTCAACTGCCTTTTGCCATATTTTATCTCTTAGAACTCCCCAGTGCATACCAAAGCAAAACTGTCAAAAGTGATTCTCCAAAACAACACAGAGTTGGAAAATGCAGCCAGAGGGGAAGGTACAAAAAAAACAGTCTGCCAAAGTAACAAATGTTCAGCATATAGTGACAACTACAACTGATATGGGCACAATGTTGTAGGCATTATTTTGCAAAGCGGCCCAGTGTTCATCTTTTTTTTTTTTTTTTTTAATGATAATTTGGGGTACATATTAAATATTCAATATTAATTTATACAGTGTTGTTTTGAAATAATACTCATAATCTGTCAATCATGGAATCTGTAAATAAAAATATTATGGATATTCAGATACAAACATATATGGCACCTTAAGTTTTATATTTTATTATACAATGCAGGAAAAACCAACTTTCAGATGTTGTTTACATTCAAACATCACAGAGCAACATGATAATACATACAATGTATTTTACATTTCCTGTAATATTTGTCCAATATGTTTTAATAATTAACTGTATAAAGGGTTTCCAGATACCTTCATATACTTAATAATAATAATAATAATAATAATAATAATAATAATAATAATAATAATAATAATAATAATAATAATAATAATATATTGGATTTTTATAGCGCTTTTCTAGACACTCTCACATTCTCTCTCTGGTGGTGGTAAACTACATTTGTATCCACAGCTGCCCTGGGGCAGACTGATGGAAGTATGGCTGCCAATTTGTACCAAATGGCCCCTCCAACCACCACCAAACAGTCATACACATTCATACACCAGTGTGAGTGACACTGGAGGCAAGGAGGGTGTAGTGTCTTGCCCAAGGACACAACAGACTGACTAGGACAGAGCAGGATTCGAACCGCCAACCCTTCGGTTATTGGACAACCCACTCTACCTCTACTTTACTTTATTTTTAAGAATATTTGTTATTTTCGCGATGGCCATCCATTGTGCCATAGCATTAAACCAAACACCTACTGGCATGAGACCTACCTGTATTGTAGGTGGATTGGACTCATTTTTGGCCGTTAATATTACAAAGTCTATGAAATCGCATTGTTGGAGTTTCAATTTAAAATTCTTTGGATATAGATGAAGAAGGAATAGCTTGGTGTCAAATGGGATTTTCATCTTTGTCAAACGGCAGCAAATGATCAACCTACTGTCATTTCATCCTCTCACAAGTCATATGTAGAGCTGCTTTACAATGAATATGTCTCATTATCCTTATAATCGTAATATAATCGTAATTTCTAATATGAGACACAATAAGCAGGAACAACACCTGGGGAAGGATGAACATAACTGGTAAATAATGACAGAGTTTCTGCATAAAGAGCACATGGTTAAAAATAGTTAATGCTGCAAACTCAACCTTTTTCTGTCTGAGGTCCACCGTTAACTGAAGCAGAAATAATTAAAGACTGTATTAGAATGGCCTGATTGTCTAGAATTAAAACTCAGCTTGCCAAATTGACAAATGTTCATGTTCTACACAATGCCCAGGCCAAAGACTTTAGGAGCAGAACATAATATTAGAAAGGGATTTTGTAGCACACCAACTGTGCTCATTTGCATTAAGTGGCAGCGTTTTTCCTCTGCCAGCTCATCAACTTGCTGTCATTTCTCTCATGGAAAACTACCGTGGTTTGTCTAATTCTCTTTATAGAACTGGATACATTAGCTAGTCTTCCTGCCTATGCTGGTATATCTCAGATTTTGACCGTTGTTATATCACTAACCATTAACATAGTGAAATCAATGATCAATGATTAAATAGATGTCTTGAAAATTAACTAAATGTGCATAACGCCCTCTAAATATTTAATAAAACTAAATGACTTTCAAAAGACAAACTGATTTAGACTTTAGAGCTACTACCCTATAACCCACCGCCAATGCTTTTGTAATGCCAAGCTCTGGAAACAGTTGAATTTACCTGAGAAAAAGTAGGACATTCATTCATTCATTCATTCATTCATTCATTCATTCATTCATTTTCTATACCCGCTTTATCCTCACTAGGGTCAT
>JAQQZY010000005.1:48815613-48832319 GCA_030068375.1 Ostorhinchus rueppellii
AACTTATTTATTATAAGACAATCAGACCTTTTCAGCTCTCGGGGGCCACATAAAATGACGTGGCGGGCCAGATTTGGTCCCTGGGCCTTTAGTTTGACCCATGTGGTCTAAATGATAGGTTATGGACTGTTCCGGGGCAGACCGTGCAATCCGAATGTGCTCACAACTTGAAAGCTAACAGTCGACACGTGACGTCAAAGCAGCGACCAGGGAGGCAGGTATCAGCACTGCTGCATAAGTGAAGACACACTTAACAGACTTCAGCAACACGCTGAATAGCATAAGTTAATGTTAGGTACTTTATTTAAAATAATAATCACACAATGAAGTGACTGCATGACTGTAAAAATGTTATTCAAGTGAGCGTTAACATTAGCATGACAGATCTGGCATGTGAATCCACACTGGCTCATTGTGCAAAAAGATAATGAGCAGGTCCATTTTACCAAATTGGACCAAATTTTTCAGTACATCTGGCACGTGTCCGATCCAGTCATACTTTGCAATCTGGGTAAGCTTCAACAACTTCACAAACTTTACAACTCTTCCACCCAGATCGTCACTAAAACCTTCTCCTACCACCACATCACCCCCATCCTTCATGAACTTCACTGACTCCCAATAAAAAAAAAGACTGGAATTCAATCTGCTCTTGTACACTTTTGAAACCATCCACAATCTGGTTTCTCCATACCTGTCTGACCTCCTCCATATCACCACTCCAACTCATTCCCTCATGTCCTCCTCCTCTATTCACCTCACTGAGCCCCCCTACCTGCCTCAGCACCGCCCTCAGATGCTCTGCTCCCCAGCCCTCGAAATTTCTGCCATCATCCATCAGCAATAGTGACTCCATGTTTGAGTCAAGACTCAAGACCCACCTGTTGCCGATTTGCCTTCCCACCATAAGAACTCATGATAATTTATACTATACTACATTTCTTGCACTTTTACCTTTGTATTTTATTTATTTATTTATTATCCTTTGATGTACAATATCCTTGGGTTTCTTGAAAAGCATTTACAAATAAAACATATGATGATAATTATTAGTATTGTTGTATTCATAATTATACATCTCCATAATCTGAGTCTGAACATGTCTCAACAGTTTGAACACAATCAAACTGTGGCCATTTTAGTGTTGGTAATGTGTATCATATTCAAAAAGAGATGCAGTCCATTGTTTCGCTACTATATTTACCACAAATCATAATATAATTAACCTGACGTTTGGACCCATGGAGCACAACCAGAAGAGGCAGGCTCCATACGTAAAGCAACTGGCATTAGCATTAGCATACAGTCTTAACAATAGGAGCAGTGACCTATTCTAGATCTTTGCACATTTAAGGACATTGACTACATACATACATATGCCTGTTTTAGACTATATTTGTTATTATATCTATTAGCCTGTTAATATCTTGTCATAATGTTTAACAGTAGATGTGTTTGTCCTTCCAAACAGAAATGTGGACTTATTTCATTCATATCTACCAGGGCATATCTTTGGCTTTACTCCATCTAACTATAAACAGGGGTCATGTGTTGCACTCTGTAATAAAACGTGCAAATTTGATTCATTTTCTGAATGTGCCCGTTCAAAGAATCCACATAAAACTGAAATAATATTGGCTTAATCTAATATCATGAACACCAATGGATGCTGCTGTATCTTCAGTTTGTCTTTGGGCTTGTAATGGATGCATTTTGGACTCTTCCTCTGGATTCTACCTCCCTAACATCTGTCCTTGAAGCTTCAATTAAGGACTTTTTCAAACAAACCTGCTGACCCTAATCCTCTTCATTGTATCCCCAATAAAGACTTATTCAGAATATTCAAGTGGGATATATTGTTTGCATGATACCTCCCAAATTCAGAACATTGTCAAACTGAGTAAAAAAAAAAGTGGAATATTGGTGTGCATGTAAACATACTTATTTTGGGTTTTAAGGTAGAAAAGGACCTCTAACTGTTACACAGTGTTTTCCAGGGGTTGTCCATGCCCTTCATATGCACAGAACGGTTATACGTTCAACAGTGGTATTTGACATTGGCGAATGACGGTGACCGATTCAGTACACCCCTGCATTGGCAGTTGTGTTGACATAAGCAACAATACCCAGATGACACCAAGGCTGCTGCAGTTTTTAAAACCACAGTCTGACAAGGCTGCGAGAAACTGTCTACAATAAATGCGAGGTTTTATCACAGTCATGACTGCAGCTGCCCATGGTCGCCCATCTGGTAGCTCTAAGTTTTCCCAAATAAAGCCCTCAATCACATTATCTCTCCCTCCTGCACTCTTTATTTTTGAGCCCACGCTTGTAAAGATTGATTTTTAACTGAAGTACTGGACTTGCTGTTGACAGTGCTGAGGAGGACAAGATCATTTTCTTGTGAGTAGTTTTGGTGCCAGGAATCAGTGGATTCTGCATCCTTGTGGGTGCAGAAGCTCAAGAAGCTCTGTTCCAGATGGACGGACAAAGTATTGAAGGACCAAACTCCACATGTGCATCTGGCCTAAATATGTTAATGTAACCTGGCTTAAAGGCTTCTGAGTGACTCTGTTTTTGAACTATTAACTTTATGTCCAGAAGTTTTTAATCTGTCTGCTTATTGCTTGGTTGCCATGATATGAGTGACATCAAACATGGCTACTTCCACACAAAAACTCTGGTATGACAGTGATGATAAAGACAAGTGAAGGGGTGTGTGTTAAATAAAGAATGGTTTAGCCTGAGGTTGAAGTCCTCCAACTTTGACTACAATAAAATACTTCTCTTGTGTTTTTCCTTCTGGATTTCCTGAGTACAGCTCCTATTTTTACCATTTTTATAGTTCCATTCCTCTCATCCTCTAATTTGTTGCTGTACCACATTTTCCTGATCTCCCCATGTCCATCTGTGTCTCTTCCTGTTTCCCTCTGTTTCCCACCCTCTCACTTTGCCACAAAAGTGTTTCATTCTCTCCGCCCCGCTGTTTTTGTTGTTGTCTGTTTATAGCCGTTTCTGTTGTTGTTGTTGGTCTCTTTCCGTTGGTCTCGCTCTGACACCTCAAGGCTCTCTTCGCTGTTGTATCTTGGGAGTGTTAAACAAAGTTAGATAACACGAAGAATCACATGCTCTCTCTTTTGAAAAAAGTCCAACAGATGGCTTCCAGGCCTCCATCAAAGCGGGAGAATGTAAAACAGTGAAACCTTTTATTTGGCACTTACAGGAAGATATGAAATTGTGTTCTTAAGATATGCGCTCTTTCTTTGCCTTTATTTCTTTATATTCATATTATGGGGAGCATTCTAATCAAATACATTTGTAGCTGGCAGCTGAATGTCCCTCCTGGTTGACTGTTGTTCAGAAGGGGCCTTGTTTCCACCACCCTTCCACCTTTCCACAGTGTTTGTTTAGCTATATAAGCTGTTTTTGTCAGTCATTGTTAGGTTCATCCTTCCCATTGCTGCCGGTGGGTGTATATATTACACTGAAAATCGTATAATCATTGTGATATTGTGATTTTTTTACCCCCCTAATACACTAGATCTCATCTCGTCTTTGCTTGCTCTCCTCACTTCATCTGATAAAGTGCGATAGGATAACAAAAGGTAAATGCTTGAATTATTTATTCAGCTGTATTTACAACTGCTGTAATCCGTCTTCTTTTATAGACAACGGTTTCTGTCATTTGTGTTTGTTCTGTCTGTTCCACCATTTGTTTGTTTGCTTTTCTTTTTAGACGTTTTATTGGTTTGTGTCACTTTGTCTATTCTTTGGGAGCTTAAAGTTTAGTAATATGTATTCAGGACACTATTTTGCATTAAAGATGATGTATGCAATATCCAAATATGACCCAAAATGATCATAATTTAATAACAACCCAACAGTTTGTCCATCTGTCCTTCAATAGGATTCAAATCTGGGTCATTTTCCATTTTATATTGTTTAATACACTTCATGCGCAGCAACATCTTTGCTCTATTTAGACAGCCAGGTCATTACCCATGCTTATATTTACCCGTAACTATGTCATTTTTCAGTTGGTCATTTAAGGATATAGCAAAGAATCCAACTGACAGTAACAAAATAGGAGAAGGGCTTCAAGCTACCTGTTTTGATTTACATCAATAATTTTGAAGGTAAAATTTGAGATAAGACTTTATTGATCCCACCGTGGTGAAATTTAACCGTTTACAGCAGCATGCAACACGGCAGTGCAAAGGAAATGCGGGTAGAAATAAATGTTCTTAAAAGTAGAGGAATTTAAGTATAAGTTTAAAGATATTTACATAGACACTGTGGGCATGTGGATGTATATTGTTAGCACTTAACATTTCTGTCGCTATCAACGTATATTAATGTAGTAATACCGCTAACATAATGTGACACTGTTAATTTTCCTAATTTTGTTAATGTTACTGTCAATCTCAGTTGGAGGATTCAAGGACAGGAAAGAAATGTAGTAGGTCTGAGTGCTGTCGAACCATGACGAAGAGGATTAGGGTCAGCAGGTTTGTTTGAAAAAGTCCTTAATTGAAGCTTCAAGGACAGATGTTAGGGAGGTAGAATCCAGAGGAAGAGTCCAAAATGCATCCATTACAAGCCCAAAGACAAACTGAAGATAAAGCATCATCCACTGGTGTTCATGATATCAGATTAAGCCAATATTATTTCAGTTTTATGTGGATTCTTTGGACAGGCACATTCAGAAAATGAATCAAATTTGCACATTTTACTACAGAGTGCAAGACATGACCCATGTTTAGGGTTAGATGGAGTAAAGCTAAAGATATGCCCTGGTAGATATGAATGAATCTAAAGAGAAGTCCACATTTCTGTTTCGATGGATCCACAGAGAAAGGCCAAAAAAGGACTTTTTAAGTAGAAACAGGAATATTCTCATTCCACATAACTACGATTTCTTTAGTTTTTGTTTCGATCTTATAAAATATGAAAAACTATGCACTGATTTATACTACCAAAGCAAAGAGCAATATACAGAGTAAAGGAAACAGTTTACTGAAAGATACAGACAACAGATACAGCGTTGAACCAAAGAGGCAAAACTCTGGTGCTTTTTGGTAAGAGTTTTCTGTCCCGCATCTTGAAAAGTAGCTTGAATAATTACATTATAATTATTATATAATTGTATAATATACTATTATTATAATTATTTAATCATAAATATAGTATTAAATTAACTACCAATAAAAAAGCAGTAAAAACAAACAAAACAAAACACAAAAACATGACTTTTTCAGGCTCTGATATAGCACTATATTGTCTTATTCCTTACACAGGGTTCCCACGGGTCTTGAATTTATGAATTTGCATTCAGCACCTTAACAAGTCTTAAAAAGGTATTACTTACATGGTTGGTCCTCATTTACATTGCCATAACCTTGTTGGCTGTATTGTGTGTGTTTGGAAAAGCTGCAAAGGAAATAATGTTAGTTTACTTAGTTCCACCCGTTACAACCCAACAATTTATTTTAAAATTAGGAACCAGTTATCGCTAACTTTGTAGCCCTCGGTGAGAAATTACTTACGGTGTTGGAGGAAATAAAAACATTTTCCTAAATTCTATGAGTCATACATTTTTGCCAGTATGGCCATGAAATAGGCTGTGAAATGAGTAATAAATTGGTCTTAAAAAGGCCTTAACATGTCTTAAATTAAACTTTTAGAAACCTGTAGGAACCCTGTTAAATCTTCTATCACCATTCACCTAAAAAAATGTATCAATATATGCCCAGTGAGTTTTAATATAAAATGCATCTCCGCCAGTGTAGACCATGAAAACCGCTAACAGCCTCTTAAAGTCATCTCACATATTCGAGCATTCATTGATTTTATCTTCATGTTTGCATTCATCAATTGCTTGTCCTTCACGTCTGGCATCCAGGTTTCCCATCCCACCCCCACCCCACTCCTCGTACCATCACATGACTGGATTTGCTTCAGCCGTATCTCCATCAGCTTGTTAAAACTGAATCATCGAACAATAAAAACTTCCAACTAGCAAACCACATCTGTCTTAAATATGTTAGTCATCCTTGACTTTACAAGGCTAAAATATGGCCTGTATTACCATAAAAAAAATTTGCTCTGATCTGTGGGTGCATGTTTGTTTCTCTGTGTCTCTTTGTTTATGCCCTTGTCAGTGTACTGTGTGTATCCGTTACTGATTTCGTCTGCTCTGATCTTACATTTTATTGCTGCAAAGAAGGAACACAAAGCATCGATGTTGCTGCTGCTGTTCTGGGAGTGCAGACTTTGGCATGTGCATATTTCAAGGTCATGTTAACCCTTTATTGGGCAAGTGATTATTTTTGGTCATTGTTTGAGTTTGTTTCTAGCCACATTCCAAAACAGTGACAGCAACAGTTACAGTGAGGACAATGAGGCAACAGTCTCAGGTCCAATGTGGTCTACAGGGTCTGCAAGGTCCACCTCTGTATGAACAGTGAGTGGACATGCTTTATTAGGTGCCATAAAGTAATGGTACTAATGTACGGAATGATGTTCAAAGGGATCATGTGGATGTGGACAGGGGTCTGGATCAGCACTTATGTTGGTCTAATGTTCTAAAATACATGTTCCTTTCACATTCCATATGTTTTCTTTTATGTTTTGCATATCATTTTTTTTATATGTTTTGACACTTATGGGCAAAGAACCAAATATGGTAACTTGATTGACCTTTCTACATGACACTTTTTTTCTTTTAAACATTTCACATGTGATAAAGTCTTGTTATGTCCTTCAGTAACACAGTAAGGTTGAAATTATTTCTCTGAATGCCCTATAAAGGGTTAATAGGATCAAAGTCCAGCCTCACAACATACACATCAATGAAAACAGATAAGTTTTGTGACTATAATTTTACCATCATCATCATCATCAGCCAACCAACTCACAGGTCCATCTGTGTCTTATCACCTCTGTATTCCCCACAGTTCAGCCTCTCTTTCAACTTCCCTCCCTCCATCTGTCTCTCATTATCCAGCTACTTTTGTCACTCATATCCTTTCAACACCTCCCTTGTTCGTTTGAACTTCCACTGGTATTTTTCCTCTCTTTTTCCCCCTCCTTTTCTGTGCTTCATTTGTGTCCTCGTACCGCTCTTCACCTCTACATCCTCCTCCTCATCACTCACTTCAATGCCACATTCTTTCCCTCCGCCTTATTGTCCTTCATCGTCCACCTTCACCGCTTTTCTTTTCACTCGCTAAATACCCCGCTTTATCAGCGTTTAATGTCATCATCCCAGTCACTGACATGCCTTCATTGATAATATATTTAATCTTTTTGACATTGTCCTGTAATTTCTCGAATCATATGCATTTGCAGATTATCAGAGCTCAAAACAGACCCATTTACATCTATTATTTATTATTCAACTTGTGCATGTGGATTATGGATGGATTTAAACAAATTGAAGTATCTTTAACATATGCCCGTATGAAGTATGTTTTCCAGCATTCCCTGTACATGGGATGATTTAAGCTGTCATTAAAAAGGAAAAAAAAAAAAAAAAAATCTGGTTCCTTAAACAAAGAAACAAAGAAACAAAAAAATGGATTCATGTTTCTACCAGATACTTGTGGATATAATTTCAGCATCACTACTCTCAGACACAGCACATGATTCAAAAGTAAAAATATGCAATCAGATCCCAAGAGTCAACAGTAAGATATTGGGTTATTTCAGACATAAAAAAGCACAATACACTGGCAACAAAAGCAAAGGCCTGAAGCAAACTAAGACCAAAAAAGAAATTTATAGAATTATACAAACAAATATTTATTTTAGTGTTATTCACACAGCTGAATAGGAGTGTGCAGATAACCCCTTGTTTAATCCAACACCTTTATTAAACCACAAACAAACTAATACAACATGTATATATTTCAATATAATTTGTCTGTTAAACCAAGAATGGACAGGTTGGTGACTCGTATGGACTTGGTGGGTAAATATCCCAATATGTTTTCCTGCTACTGTCAATTTGAGACTTGTGTTCTAAGGCACTTCATTCTTTGGGGCTGTTCTTACCAAGTCTGATCTCACTGGAATTGGTTCACTAGTGCAAATTTGACAGTGAAAGGTTGTTTTTCTGTATCTCAACCCTGTAAACAAGTAACACATTCAGGTTGTACTGCACCTTTGCTTGTAGGTAGCCACAATAGGCTACACCACCCCAACCACCCTTATGAGGACTGAGCGAGTCAAAAAAAAAGGGCCAATCCAAATTTTAATTCTTTGTGAAGCACCAATGTATGGTAAAGACTTACTTCATATAAAAGTCTTAGGTCAAAAAATTCTGTAGATTTTCTGCAGGTGTTAGACTGAATAGTCTTGAATCATCCTAGGAGCTATGTTGTCCGGGGCATCTAGCCTCTGGTAGGTCTCCCACGGCAAAGAAGAGCAATTTGAACCCTATGGATGTTAGAACAAGGGACCAAGTTTTCCTCACCATAGCAGGGTTATCAGGGCTCCACCCTGGATCCAGGTTTGGGGTAGGGGCTCTGGCTGTCTGTGACTGCACAGAAGAGAAGTTCAGAATACCTGGCTTCATGGGGACTCTTGGAGGGTATACTGGTCTACTGGGGGACTTGTACACTCATCTGGGTAAGTGAGACTTGGGGGGGTGTGATTGGAAAGAATGGCCTCTGCTCAGTCTCAACTTCTGTGGGCAAATGCTCTGGTCCATATCACAGTAGAGACACTAGAGGGTTCAATTGCCTAAGTTGCTGAGCGCCATTAAACCACACGAAGAAGAAGAAGTTCCATGGGCAAATGCATTGACAGTGAAAGCGAAGCTATGGGAATGTATGAGAAGTTAAAAACATCGACTCAGTCGACTTGTGGTAAGTAGCTGATTCTGAACAAACTCTTCTTCGAGATGAACGTGTTCTAATGCTTTTGCAGTCAATGAAATGTTAACACAACCATACATATTTGACCATTTAATTTACACATTTTAGGGGAAGCTGGCCTTCCCTAGCAGTCTTAGAGAAATCACCTCTGATCCACACCCACACAGGACAATCATCCTCAGCTGCAGCGCAGCCACAGGTGCATCCAGTCACAACTGAAAAACAACCTGAAGGCAGAATCTACCTTGCACACCTGGTTTGTGTGTGTTGTGTGTTTCTGGTTTTCACCCTTTGTTTGAGGGGTTTTGTAATTGTTTAGTCATCTGTCCATTCAATGATATAATCGCATTATCTGAAGAATGCATTGAGATATCTGTACCAAATTTACATGGTGGGTGTATCTTGGCATGGAGCAGAAGCCAATTGAAAATCAGTGACCTAGACCTACTTTTTCTAGGTCAAATGGCCGTGTGCAATTATAATATCTGAGTACTTTCAAATATAAATATGCATGAAATACATTTTACACAAAGACAATCTAACTAAATTATAGGGCAGTAACTTCCAACAGAAACATACACTATATTTCGCCAAGGACTATTAAAAGTGCAAACATTACGTTTGTAATTTTACATTCACTCTATTCTTATTTCTGTAGCACTTATGTTTTGTAAATATTGTTACACTGACTGGAGTAGTACTCCTAATTTCATTCTACACACAATGACAATAAATGCTGTTCTATTGTATTCTATTGCATACTTTTGTATTGTATTGTATTCTAGTCTAGTCAAAAAGCAACACAAAACTTGGCTTAATAACTGTTTTCATAATCATTTTGATGATTCCATTTTATCCCAATTTAATGTTAACTTGCAGCCATTTCATTAGAAAGAAATAACATCTTGTCATATAAATATAACATCAATCCAATTTTTAATACATTCCCTCATTTGTAAACATGATTTCTGCTCGTGTTTCATCAAAGACATTTCCACTGAAAACGGAACTTTAAACCACTGCGACCCCACACGACTTCATTTCACCCACTACATCTTCATTATTATTTTGATTGAGAGACTCTTTGTAGCAGAAATTACATACTGTGGATTTAGAGATTAATCGAGCGAAAGCTGCATGAATTGACACTTGCATATCCTCTCTATCTACTTTCTTGTCTTAGCACCTGCATATTAAATCAGCCAGCTGCCAGACAGCCAATTGTTTCAGTTAAACAAAACAATATTGTGGCTTTTCATAGACTGAAGTAATTGAGTACAACCCATTCTGTTGCAGAGCATATTTCCAAACAAAGGCCATCTCCTGCAGATGAATTTAAGTGGCCATAAAAAGTCAGGTAGGAGGCGAAATATATGGCACGGTTAAGGCATTTCAATACATCTGAGAGAGAAATGCGACTGAGAATGACAATAGGGTGACATAGCAGATGAATGGAGAATGAGGCAAAGAGATGAAGAAAGAGCGAGGAAGGGAACTTCGATGCAACAAATAACAAGGAAGTCAGAAGCGGCAGACAGACAAAGACAGATCCATGCATAAAGAGCTATGGCCAGAGCATAGAATTACTCCCCGAGATCTCCTTAACATAAATCAGAGTAGTTTATTTTGCCAACAATGCACTTACTGCTCTGTTCATAAACAATGCTTTTATGGCTTCTCACCAGATTAACTTACTTAGCCGGTGAACCTGATGGAGTGAAATGCATACTTGCAAGAAGTGGAGAGGGGGAGAGAACATGGTGAAATGGAATAGGATGGTGAAGTTGGAAGAGGGATAAAATGAAAGAGACAGAGGAAAAGGGCAAATGTAAAATGATGGTGCTTTTCCGCTGCATGGCTCTAACTCAAATCTTTTGTGATTTTCCATCAGACAGAAAATTTTGATGGTTCCAAATGCATTTGTTTAGTACCACCTCTGTCGAGTTTTGAAGGAAGCTGCACAGACAAAAGATGACGTAGATATACTAATCAATTTGTCATAGAATAGCATAAAATAGAATAGATCTTTATTATCACTGTCACAGGAACAATGCATTTTTTTAGCAACAAAAACACGTGATGCAAAAACAGAACTGTATAAAATATCACACAAAATGCAAAAACTAAAAAACTAAGCAATGTATGAAAGCTACAAGATAAAATATTAAATATACATATACTACTTAAGTACTACAAAAAAACTGATCTGTCCTAGTCAGTCCATTGTGTCCTTTGGCAAGACACTTCACCCTCCTTGCATCCAGTGCTACTCACACTGGTGTATGAATGTGTATGAATATACACATGGTGGTGGGCAGAGGGGCCATAGGCGTGAATTGGCAGCCACGCTTCCGTCTGTCTGCCCCGGGGCAGCTATGGTTACAAATGTAGTTTACCACCACCAGAGGGAGAATATGAGAGTGAATGAATAATGGATCAACAATGTAAAGCCTTTTCGGTGACTTGAAAAGCACTATAAAAATCTAATCCATTATATGTGTGTGTGTGTGTGTGTGTGTGAATGTCCATATGGGAGCGTTGGTTAGTGTGTGTGTGTGTGTGTGTGTGTGTGTGTGTGTGTGTGTGGGAGGGGGGGTCCAGGGTGCAAGCAGTCTTTGATGATTGTTCAGGCTTTCTGCTGGAGTCTGTCATTGTACAAGACAAGACAAAGAAGCTGCCATTTTCAAATAGACAGCCTATGATTGTTTTGTGTGTGTGTGTGGGTGTGTGTGTGTTTTACTGTCTGTTTATTTTCTCTGTTCAGTAAATTCATAACATTCTTTGTGTGTTTTATTTAAAATGACATCACAGCAGCTTTGCGCAATGTTGTTACTTTAACCCTCAAACACCTTGACATCCACAATCAACCAAAAGCATTTACTGATCTAAAATGATCAATAACCTTTGAACCAATGATGCTATTAATACACTGAACTATTTCTGCTAAAAGGCTGTTCATGACATTTTATTCTATTTTGAACAATTTGGATGTTCACAGGTTCCATAGTGAAGATGGAAACACTGTCACTTTCTGAAATGTTTGTTCACCAGTGAAACCCACATCATTTGATACATGATTGGTGGTTGTAGATGCTTGGTTTTGCATTCAGTTACTGATATATTTTATTTCTTGAGTTATTTTTTCCTCAGTTTTCCAAAAATGGTCATGTAAATTAAATATAGAAAAATACCTAAGGGTCCTGGACAACACAAAGAATACAATTTCAGTCATAAGTTAATAACTAGGAAAGGTTAGATGTAGGGAATAGTTCTACAGTCAGGCAGTTTGTTGTAAAATCAATTTTAAGTGAACTGGCTCAATGGATTCGACACAGTACACGTCACCACAGTAATTATGATGCCAACTTGGTATATTTCACCTTATTCTTCTATAGCAGCTTGAAAAACTGTTATCAAATCAGTTGAACACCAACACAAGTCTGCTTATATTGAAGCTTCAGATGCATTTTCAGTGACTCAAAACACCAAACTGTGCAGTTACGATGACATCAACCCCTTCTGGTATATTGTCTCTGAGGTAAAACCACGAACTATCAGACTGAAAATACAGAAATACAAGCTACAACTTTCTTGATCTGTCACATTATCTTGTAATGGGACAAACATCACATGTAAATGATGGCATAATTCAAACAAGATACAAAAATTACTTGTCCGCCATCACTGACTGATAAAATGTTTATTCAGTCATTAATATTCTGACCCACTTAATCCTCAAGAGAGTTTTGAGGAGCCAGGGCCTATACCAGGTGGACACGTTACCGGTTCCTTTCAGGACTGACATATACAGATGAGCAACTGTTCACTGAATGAATGACAGTGTTTTGTTTTTTTTTAAGGTCCCCTGGAGCTGCTACAGAAAGCAAGTATCATATGGCAGAAAAGCATCACTAATGGTTATAAATCTCCCAACATCCACTCTATCAATAACACTACACACCCACAGCAAAAGCAGAATATAATGCAAATGAGCACTATAAATGTTGCAGCATTTCCATTACATTTAGATAAAATGCTAGTTAATTTGGTTTCTGTGCAGCTCATTTAAAGTGAGCCTTACTGAACCTTTTGAAACTTTGATCGGGATTGTCTAGTTCTCTTCACCTTCTGAATAATTATTACTCTTTCAGTCCAAAGGTCATCGTAGGACTCCTGCTTTATAATGAGGAAAAACTGCGTGGTCGTACATTTCCGCTCGAGGGCCTGTTGACTCGGTCAGTAGTGATAACACTCAGGTTGACCATGCTTTGCAGGTTTTTGAATTGTTTATAATTGACATCATATTGTGATTCATTTGTATTCTGCATCCATGATGATACGTTGCAGCTGTGAGATCAGCTCACTCGTATAAATCAGGATCCACCTGGCTGAATACCCACAAACAGAAGAGACTCATTAAAATATCAAGTATACCAACCATAAAATGACATGGCATGCACATTTGAGTTGAAAACAGGCGTGTTTCCTGCATGAGTTCACAGGTTTAGGTAGCCCCAAACATAACTACTTCATTGCATGCCAGAAAACAAGGAAGAGGAGGGAAAAAATGGAGAAAATGTCCTTTAACTAGAAACAGATTTTCCATAAAATCTTGTTTTCACCTTGGCCTAGATGTATCCCTGACTCCTACAGTTAAATTGGGTGTCTCACTATTCCACATGCACACAGTCACTGTAAAATTTAAAGACTACATGGTTGCAGTGCAGAGGAATGGTGGGAAACATGCGACTTTTGACCCCACGGTCAGGGTCACAGCCAGGCCAGCAGAGACCTCAGAGAGCAGGAACATCGTGAAGATGATGACATCTGACAGTCCACTTCCTCCACAGACAGGAAGTCAGGTGGATAACTGTTACAAACTGCCAACGACTGTTAGACCGACATTATCACCTGCTTTTAAATACACAGTAGGAGCTGAACAAGATTAGAGAGCTTGCAGGAGCTATTAAGGGATCCAGTTCCACTTAAAAGACCTGGGAAAAAAAAGCCGTCTGGTTTTGTTTAAATGTCTAAACTTTTGGTTAAAGGCCATTATACTGCCATGTTTCTACTTTTCACTGACATTTCCATTAGTGTAGAAAATGGGGTTATATTTAGAAGACGCTTTTCTCTTTTGACGATGGCTTTAACCTCAGTCACTTAGCTTAGTCTTCTGTGTGAGTGCACCGTTTGATCAGTTTTATTCATTAGACACATCAAAGTCGATAAGTGATTAATTTATCTCCTCGTTTCATCTATCCTTTTCATCTTTTTCCGTCTACACCAATAGCACACTGGAGAAAAATTCTAGAATTGCTGTTTTTAAGGATCATGCACTCATGTTTTTCTACTTCTGACAAGTATACACTGTGATTTAAAGCTGTCCCTACAAAACCTGACAAAAATGTGTAATGTATTTGGTTATAAGCAGTTGTCTTGCATTGCTCTTTTACATTTCTATAAACTTTAGATGTACTGTTTCATAAAAGTGCTAATATTTAAGCTGTGATCAGGTCCATGGTCATCTCTTCCCCCTTGGCTCTAATTATTTTTGTACATATGAACTAATTTTGTATCAATATGATCATTAACTAAGATTCAGTGTGTTAACTTTACCAGCACTAACAGACGACATGCACTGATGGGGGTTTATTCTCAAACTTTGATGTCATAGCCTGGCTGAGAAGGAGCTTTCATGGCTCAGCCTGCAAATACTTTGTCATACTCAGTGTTATTACATCTATATTAGACAGTGTGGTCAGAAGTAAACATATAAGAGTGAAATAGTTTGACCTCACATTTCCATATAATAACATAGTATTGCTTCGTCCATCTTTACATCAGTTCAGAAAAGAGGAGAGTCATCTGCATTTTTTCCATTTGAGAATCTGACTTATATGACCTCACATGAAAAAAAATGGATAAATGTAATGTTTACCTTGTTTCTTTTGCATCAAGGAAGAACTCGTGTTTTCCTTAGAGTTCTACTCCTGGATAATATTGATCATATATGTATTCCTGTGCTGTATGTTCCTACCAATTTGTTTGAATTGTGAAATATCAAATGTGTAATTGTTTTGAAATGTCCCATGCCAGAATGCAGGGTATGAATTACATGGGTACTCGGGGGATCATGAGCCCCCGGAAACATGATTAGGGAAATGTTGGGAGGGGTCTCTAAAAATATTGGCAAAATGATGTTTATTGACATAGCAATCGTTTGTAACGGGAGGTATTTTTGTATCCAAATTGTTGTTGCGTTTATCAAAGATAAAATAAGCCGATATAACAATGAGTACTGCTGAAGTCGATTTGATTTCTGTGTAGTTCGTAAATCTGCGGTCTGAGCCAAGCACCAGCAAACCCCCCCCGCTCTGACACAAGTGCAAGCCCATCCAACCCCCCCCAAAAAAGGCATCCCCGAAAATCTCGGCATAGTTCGAACACTGCCAGAATGTATTCATTTTCTTAAGGCCTGTATTTAATTTGAATTTAAAAAAAAAAAAAATTTTAAATATTGGTTTTCTATATTTTTATTGACTGAAAATGTATGGTGACCTTTGAGCCAGGATTGGTTAAAACAGAAATAGGAGAATTATGGGAAGACGAGAGAGGATGGCAGTGTGTGGAGGGCTAGTCAGAGCTGGCTAAAAACAATGTCAGATTATTCAGTTACTGATTTCACCACACCCAAGCACCGGTATCAGACCTGCAACAAGGGTTTGGGTATCGTTTTCATTTCATTCAAATCACTGGTATAGAGACTGCTCAGTTAAGAGATGATAAATGAACTGAAGTACTTCCTGGCTGTGGCCATCAAACTGTTTAAATCCACCTTTTAACCACATAATCAAATCACACAACAATATTTTATTTTTATTTTTGTATAATTTTATGTTATTTATATTTTTAATATGAGAACTTGGGGCACCCCATAAAGAGATTAATGGTTAATAAGTCTGCATATCTTTCCCATTATAGTGGCATAGGGGTGTTTTATAGAAGAATATGATATTTTGGTATTGATAAATGATCATATAAGCAGTACAGTGTATGCTAGCTTCCTCCCTCTGGTGATAATGGACGCCTAAATTTGCGTCCTTCTATTCTATTACCATTTTGATGGTGATTGCTTCACAGGTTTCGCTTAGAATGTATCCAACTGCTAAGTCCATTAAGCTCTACCGTAGTAAAGCCATTGATAATGGATGTATATCTGGCCTCGGGCTAAATCGACTTCACCAATGTACTGCTATCTGCTGTGGCAGACTGTGTAGAAAGTCTGCAGTACATATTAGTGATTTACTAGGCTATTTACAATGCTCCCGCAGCCCCCCCATCCCTCACGTTGTAACTCAAAACTACATTACAGGTTCAGCCGCCTGCTTATCTGTAGTCATAATGAAAGTTTGGGTTCCCTCTATTTAGATAGACTATCATTTCTCTCTTGGAAGAACAACTTCAGTTTGCTCTAAGGGATGTTTTTAAATGACTGATGTTAGATATGAAGTTAAGCTATATGAACGAGACATGGTAACAGACAGACATGCACATGAGTTGTCTGTGAGCACAAACATACATGGGCATATAGAAAATGATTAAAAAAGATTAAATGGTTTATATGTACAATTCAATGCAATTAAATTTTGTAATTGCTTTCATTCCATCCTCCCAGAATGAAAACACAGGGATGACCAACAGGCCTACAGCACAGGGATTTAACATTAACTTTGATTTAAGTATCTTTTTTAAGACCATATGAACTCAATTTAAGACCCATTCCATACCCATGCTGGCAAAAAAAATAAATAAATAAATAAATATATA
>JAQQZY010000005.1:48849554-48862422 GCA_030068375.1 Ostorhinchus rueppellii
TTATTTTTTTCAATTGATAATAAACTTTGTAATCTTGAGGGAAATCCTTGTTTCTTTTACAGAGTGAATAATAAATAAGGTTAAATCAGGCCTTAACTGCAGCTACACTACATTTAACTCATAAAGACCCAAACATTCATCACCGATCAAAAGCATCTACTGATCTAAAATGTTTAAGACCTGTTGATCCACTAATATTATCAATACATGTCAATAATTGGAGTAAAATACAGTTTGTCATCTTTTCATAGTCATCAGATACCCATTTGGACATCCAGAGGCTCCGTAGTTACCGTGGAAACACTGTCATCTTCTACAACATTGATTCACCAGTAAAACCTATAGAGTTTAATAAATGACAGTGAATGAATATGTTTGGTTTGTGTTGAGTCAATGATATATTTGACAGAAAAACTCAGTTCCTCTACAGTTTTCTCTGCTTTTGAAATAATTACTCTCAACTTTAATCTGAGCTTTTATGAACATCTTCATGATCAGTAAATAAAATTAAGGAAAGTACTCAATTTATACTGGTAAATAACACAATACAGAGGATAATATTGTTAATAAATGGTGGTAAATCCCTTAAGAAAGGTTAGATATAGAGGATTTGGCAGCTGAAAGGTTTAGGCTAAAACCTGTTGTTCAACATCATCGCAGACTCACTCCTTCATCTGCTACATCCAGTAATATCCATAGTATCCACTGTTTTTAGTCTGTGTTTGAAGCTGGTTTTTCACTGTAGTACATACAAAGATATTTTATAAAAATGAAGATCATGTACACAAAGGGGAAAAATATCCATTTAGTAAAGTACCTGCATTAGTGTGGACAGAGCATTAGTTGATTGAAAACAGCAAGGAAACCCCAGCAAGTACGAACAACTGCTGAAACAAATGTCAGACAAAAGCTGTGGCAAACATTATATGATCCAGACAAGAGATTTGGTTCAGAAGGCAAAAGCTAAAACCAATTTCATGTGTTTATGCAAAATACTTCTTCTGCCCTGTCTACAGTAATATGGACATTTTCCAAAACAAACACTTTTCTGCATGTTTGCGCCTCTAATCTGAATATAAATGTTTTTTTTTTAAGTCAGTGGGATAATTTTTTAAATGCCTTTGAAAGTGAGGTGATTTTGTGTGTTTCCATGTGGACAGGGAATTAACCTGACATGTCTTGGTTGACCCACCCTGCTCATAAGAATTTTGGATAACTGTTACTCTTCCTGTGTTTGTGTAGTTGGAAAAATTCCAACAGTTTCTGAAAACTAAGATATTGTGCTTTATGAGCTGTATTGGGTCATTACAGTGATTTTACACCTGTACACACCTGTAAAATAAGCTGGAGAAGCAGCTGTTTTAGCAGTATTTTAATCTTTTTATCATTAAAATAAGAAAAAAAAAATGTCCAGATGGCTGATTTTAGGCTTAGGGTTTAATGGGTTGAGCCTCAGTCTCAAAGCTTCTTATGAACAATAGGTTTGTACGTGTCTCCCTGTTCATACGAGCTGTGGCATTCATAGACTTGTGTGGAGGGAGCAGTAGTTTCTTATGGCCATCTTATGAAGTCCCGTTCAAAACACAAGAGCATCTTGAGGCCTCCGTGAGAAAATTACGCGATTTTGTGTTGTATGAACACCATATACAGTTGTCATGGTCTTCTTAATGGTGCCTTGAGACCTTCCTATGTCAGACCTACGACCAGTGCATGAATTCTTTTGGCGTAAAGTGAAGGTATGTTAGCCCTACATGAAACTCTCGGCGCTCTCACGTCAACGGTACGAAGCTCTTGCACTGTTTCAGAATATTTAGATCAGTATATAAACAGTGGCCGTGTACTAAAAGTCTTGTGTTGTGATCATCGTATTTAAAATGCTAGTAATGCCTACGTGACTGAAACTTCTACAACTCCAAGATGAAGAAGAGGAAGATCCAACAGTTGTGGCCACTGTTTCAGACCAACAGCAGCAGAAGAAGAGGAACATTCTCAAGCACTTAACATAAAAACAGCTTAACGTAGTTTAATGCCCTAGAACAGTGATCAATTTTCACCAAAGTTCGTGTGGATCATCTGCAGTCATGTCCACTTTCACTAAACCAAAAAAAAAAACTTAATATAGTTTAATCTTAGAGTACTGTTCATTCATTATGTCATTCATTCATTCATTTTCTAAACCACTTGGTCCGGCCACGGAGGTACTGGGGCCTATCCCAGTATTAGAGATGTCCATCATAATTTGGTGATTATTGATGCTCTTTTCAGACATTAAACTATGTTAACCTATTTTTACATAAAGCCTTTTGTGAACTCACGTTTGATGTGTTTGGGATTCTGCGCTGTCTGTGGTGCTGAAAGTATACATTACTGTAGGGAGGTTAGAAATTAGGAGTCATAACACCACATCAGATGAAGCAATTTGAAGTAGAAGGTATAAGAATAAAACAAAGATACATAAGAATAATAGAGGGAAGTGAACGTTAAAAACATTAACCATCTGACACGCACATCCTTGTCCGTGTGGACTGTGCATTATTTCTGCAGGTTTGGTCTTGTTTCATTTCAAGCTTATTTTTCTGTTAATTAAACACTTTCGCTTCAGCATCGAGGGTTTGAATCCAGTTGAAAATTTGTATTTGACCCCCTCAAAGAACGTTATAAATGATGCATGATTGCCTGCAGAAATACTTTACATCCACCTTAAGAAATCTCTTGTGAAGCTCTATCTGTATGTCAGTTCATGTTAATGTCGTGAGGGACCCCTAATCATGCCATAATGTGTTCTTGAGATATACTTGCAGCCACTGAAGGAGCACATGGGTTCTAGAATGGCCTCATGATCCACAAATGTTGTGCGTTGTTCTTACGTTGTTCATAAGGTATTTGCTAGTGCGCTGTGCGAAAGGGGGTTTCATACTGCGTTCAAAGAAAATCTTGGACAAGGTCGCTCACCTTGCTATGAACTAGGACTGCCCCGATTAGTTGACTAATCATGATTATGTCAACTATTAAAACAGTCGACATGTTGTTTTTACCAAAACGTGGCGTGCGAACACTCCAGATCACTGATTGGTGAGTCAGTTTTCTCTGTGACCCGGCGTTTTAAAAAACACAGATGCGGAAGTAGACAGTAAATATAGTGGTACATTAATCCACATGATGACAGCCCAAAACGACACCATGGTCAGTTGAATTTTTATGTTGGCCACTAAAGACTGAATTTGTTCAGACGAGACAACACGCAATGAGTGAGTTTTCAGCAACTCTGAGCAGACAAGAAATAAACTTGCTGCATCAGAATGCCAAGGTGGGCCAAGCCGTGGCATATTAAGCCACGTAGTGGAAACACAGCATAACTGGCTAGTTAGCTACTTATATTAGCATAAACAGAGAGCTAACTTACTACTTACTCATATAGCTGTAAACGTTAACATTAACGATGACAGTTTGATTCATTAGCCGCCCTTAGCACACATATTTCATGTGTTTTCTGTAAAGTTACAACAGTGATGTGTTTGAACAGGTAATGTGGTAACGCTAATGTTTTCTAACATTATGTTTCAGTGCTAAAAAAAGTACGTTCTTCTTCAATGGGCAGCTTTGTTCCAAAGCCAGCTACATGCACACCTCAGCATACACATTATAGCATATACCTTAACCCTTTCATGTATAGTGGTCACTACAGTGGACACTCTTCTCCAGCTGTTCTATTGTATATTCATGGTTTCAGCTCATACCATCACTGTAACTGTGCTGATCTTCATAAACCTTTTCTTAAACAAATTTTGTTTCCTTGCATATAATCTCCATGAAGTGAGTAATAACTTGTATTAGAGTATGTTAAAATGTGACAAAACATCAAATTATCTGCATTAGAAATGTTTTCATCTAATAACTTTCACACAGTTCATCACTTTCTGACGATGATTTTAAATACATATTAATTTGCTTTAAAAAAATTATACTTATGGTGTCCAGCTGAGTGGACATTTTTGTAACTCCATGAAAAATAGGTTCATTAAAAATATTTCAACTGCATTGATTTTTTTTTTTCATGGCTAAAGTGGAATAAATACACTCAGGACAAAAATCTCAACTGAAGTTCTCAAAATTCATGCATAAAAGGGTTAAACGCTTCAAGCTGAAAACTAATGATGGTTATATAAGAGCAGCTTCATGCTGGTGTGATAAGCTGTATGTTTTATTTTCAATTTACGTATGATCCGATTGGTCAACAATCGAAAAAAAATCGGTGATTAGTCAACTATCAAAATAATCATTTGTGGCAGCCCTACTATGAACTTAAGAATGGTCCACCAACACTCTATTCTTATACAGCCACCTTGAGAAGGTTGTAAGAAATGGTCCATAAATCATTTGCACGGTATCATAGCCATTCATAACAGCATTTGTTACTGTGGCTTCAATGTGAGCACATCGATAAACAGCTCAGGTAGGTGATGTTTTAACCAATTATGACTATATTCACATAACAGCATAATTAGAATTTTATATAATTTCATCTGACAGTTTTAGATGCTAACTGGCTTCATATTTCTGTCACGTTTCTGTCTGCTGATCACACAATGATCACTCTTCCATCAGACCTGTGATCTGCTTGTTACCTTACCAGATGCACTGTTACTTCATTAGTCAAGCAGAGCTATTTTTTACTCCTGTTCTCAGATCGAGCAGAATAGATTGTGAACATTCTCTGTTGTTCAATGCTATCTTATTGACAGCATAGCAACAAAAATTGAGAAGGAAGAAGAGGGAAATGTGCAAAATGTAAAGGAAGGCAACATTCAGAGAAAAAAAGAGATAAATAATGTAAAAACTCACAAAAACACAAGGAAACTGTAGACAAAGAAGTCCGTGGGGGAAAACCAGACACAGTTTGGAGTCCTCAGTTTTTCTCATCAAAACCTAATTTGCATTTTCATTTTTTTCTTATTTTTCCCACCGGGCAGCACATGCACAAACCACACCTGTCATCACAGAACGGTCAAATGTATCATCCCTGTGCCTCTTTGTCTGTTGTCATCATTGTCTACTTGTGATTCTATTTCTGTTATGTGTGTTTCTATAGCATCGCACAATGGATTTTTTCCCCCCCTGGACAGAAAAACTAAACAACTGACAGCATAGTTTTTTCTCTGGGTCATTTCTTTGAAGTACATTTGGCCAGACTTGACAGACCGCCTCGAGAAAACTGTTTGGGAAACTGTTTTGCATTGGGTCAGTTATTTAACACTCCAATGAGTAATGGGTCACATTTACCCTCAGCTGTTTTTCAGTTGTGCATTACTGGTTGAATAAAATATTGAAGGATGACAGTTTGACTTTTAACTTTCAATCAAAACTATTGCACTCTATTGTTAAATATAGCCTAGGTAAATCCAGAACAATATGGGCATCTATATCTAGAACCTCTACTGGGTAAAATTTACCACAACAATACAGTTCATGTTTATCCAGGTTTGCAGGTAGATAGAGTGGAATAACAACATTCCTGGCCTCATCTTTAGTTCCATTTCAATCCAAAGCTAAATTATTTTCATAATGGTTTGTCTACCTGTCTCTTTCCATTTTCCAGGCCTTTCTTCTCAAACTAAGAAAGCCGCTCCCCTCTTTTTTTGTTTTTGTTGTGTAAATAGAATTGAAGAAGCAAAACTCTGATGCTTTTTCCAGTCTTGATGTAATCATGACCATTGAACTAGAATGTTCACTTTTTAGCAATATGAGCAGTTTCACAGAAACAGGATTAAAAGTAAAACATGCAACTGTGATGCTTTTTGGGAAGCACTTTCGTTCATACGTAGGAAAAATAGTTCAGTTTCTGAGTAATTCTAATGCATTGCAACAACAAATTGAGTTCCATTCATTCAGGCAATCTAAATTCCTTGCCTAAACCTAGCAAGCATTAGCCATAATCTTGTCAGAGCTTAAATATAAAAGTGATGTCGCATTTTCGTTGCATTTTCAGATCTCTCTCCGCTTAAAATGCAATATCTCTGCAATGGCTTGACATATTTCCCAATACTTGGCACACATTTTTACTTTACATAGATAAACTGCAATGATTTGCCAGCTGGTTGCTGTGACTCCATGTCTGTCCATTTTTTATGAATATGATATCTCAGGAATGCTTTGTGCCAAATTTGAAGAGATTTCCTCAATCACTCACTTGGACTCAAGGATGAAATGATTAGATTTTGCCGCCCAAACATGAAAGTCATTGTGACTTCACAGAACACATTTTTGTCATAAAGGATGTTCAGGCAGACATCTTGAGCTTCACTGATGAATACATCACTGATATCTGGGAAATTCTTACACTTCAAATAGGCCAGATAATTCGGAGGGTGTGGTTATTGTGTGGAGACAGTTTTCCCTCTGAATACACTGATGCTGATGTATTGAATCACTGCTGCTGGTGCTTTGAGCCCCTTCCACTACCTTAGCATATACTTGTGGGCTCTGGGGGGAACACATTTATGCATAACTCACCAACAGGTATATGTAAAAATATCAGTATCTCTCTGAACATTTGGTTGCAACAGCAGAGTACAGTTATTTGTCTGATCAGCTTATAAATGAGAACAATGCATGGACAGATTGCAACACAAAGATAGTGGACACATCTAATTGAAATTATTCATCATGCTAAGTGCTATATACATTTATTTTTGGGGAGGGACTTGGAATTGTGCATGTGTTATTAAGGCATGAGGATGCATTAGAAACCTGCCATAAATACAGAGAATGGTTAATTGTGTTACTGTAATGTCAAATATTATCAGATCATGGTGTGTCTGTTTTGTCATGAAGTACCGGAGTTCAGAGTGTATTCTCTCTCTGAGAATGCAGTATTATGCCCTATATCTGTACAAGTACTGTCTCTGTAGTAATAAGTGTTTGTAACTTAGGCTTTGATATCTTACTGTTCTTGTATGCCAGGGACATACAAAGCTGTGGAGACCTGATATGGTATAGCCATGGTCAAAGTCAAGTTCTGTAGTATAAAATATTAGTGTGGAAACTAAAACAGCTTTCTCAGCTTAACTACCCAACTACCTGGCTGTCATTAACCCTCTGCCTACAGCTATCTCATATTACACTGCATCATATTATAAATACACATTCGTGCTTTAAAAAAATTGGAAGCGATAGCTATGTGAGAACTTTTGCAAATGGTCTACTAAAAACTTTCTTCTGTGTAAACATGTCCACCTCCTTCATTCTTTTCGAGGGCTTGACACCATCATCCATTCAGGCACAGCAATATGGGAATAGATTGGCCATGTGCTCTATTACAAACTTGTGTGCAGACACACATGGAGGCACATACAAGACAAGAAGATGGAGTAAACGAAAGCGGGTTTGGGAATAGGCTGACCCATTAATGTCATTCTGCTGCTGGATGGACCGAGACATTGAACACAATTGATGTCACTCAGCAGACAGACGGCTTATGTATCGCCATTGACAGCACCACTGAGGGCCATGTTTGCAAATTGGATAAGTTACTAAATGGTCCTGGGAATGAAAGTGCGATAGACACTTTAGATCTGACAGGAGCTTGTTGCACACATACTTTAAGTAAGTGCTGGGTGTCATAGATGCTTCTTTAGTGACATTTTGTTCTGATAGAACCAAGGTGATTCAGTGAGAGGTACTGGTGTTGAAAGGAAACTGAAAACCAAAATAACGTAATAGGAAAAAAGTTTTTGGATGAAAACAGTAATTGTGAAGCCCCGCTATATTTGCTCGTAGGAGTAATACAACATGTCTGTTGTTTTATTATGTCTGGTTGGACTTCAAAAGAAACAGACGCATTTGTTCTTAATCATTCAATTCATACATAATTTCCTGTTGTTTTATTATGTAGAACTGTGGTGTTTACCAGAAAAGAAATACAAGCTCTCTCCTTTCATTGCTTTATTAAAGATACTGAGCAAGTGAAGATACTTCTCATGAGAATAAAAACAAAACTAAGTAGAAGGGCACTGAGAGAGTCCAGACCTCTACCAAGGCCAACGCTCTACTTCTTATTTCACCATTTTATTAAAATGCTTACAAACCCTGAATAATAACTTTTTTCCTCTCCTTTTTGCTGGTTGAAGCTGTCCACTACAAGATCATCATAGAGGCCAGATTGTTATGAAACCAACTGTTTTCATGAAATAGGTATTTATTCAGGGAACTGAGCCCCCTGAGCAGCCTCTGGTCTACTTTGAAAAGACCCTGAGAACAATGTTGGTAAAGGTCATGTAGTATTTTTGTATTCAGAAAAAGTATTTTATATGGGTGAGTACTGAAAAATCATGATAAATACAAGAGCTGAAGTGAGACTTAGACGTTTTGCTACAGTCACATCCATTTATGGTAGCTCTACAGTCTGTCATGCAATAGGTGACACATGGGTTTTTATATCTCTTTGCTTTTTTATATCATTTAAGTTCAGTATCCTTCTGAGTTAAGTCTTACCCAAACTCACTTAATGCATCAGGAATCTCTTCCACCACTGTTTTTTCTGTGACACAAGTCTGTAACACTTGCCTAACTATGTTTTTATCTGTCTCTCTTTGTGTGATGCACTTTGTAACATGTTTTAAAAAGTGCTATATAAATAAAATTTTACTTACTTACTTACTTACTTACTTGAAAACATAACGAGAATATTAGGTGATGTCAGAGAACTGATACCACTGGCCCACAGTGACACGTCTGAAGTTTAAGCTAATTATTAAAATGTTAGCCATTGATCAATGGTGAAACTGCAGAATTTGGAAACTTTCCTCTTTAGCAGAAGTGACTTGACTTTTGACATATATCATTTCTCTCCTAACAATGAAGTATTCTTATGTAGAAGCCTAATATTATATAGTTTTGAAAATGTCCATTTAATTTGTGATGTAATCACAACTTGTATTTGAAGGCTACATGATCAAAGATGACTGAAATAGTTTGTTAGTTTAATGTTGAGCTTCACATTTGTTAATAACTTACCTCCAGTTTTGTGTTCAGTAATTCCCTACTTTGACATTCATCCAGGTTCTAAAATTGTCAAATTGAAGGCCGTATCAATTTCAGATGTGTATAACGGTCTTGTTGGTCTTTTCATTTCTGGATATAAGGGTGCTTCAAAACTATCATATTATACTGGGCTTTGAAGTTCATTGTTGGTTGTCCTCTACCAAGGAGAAGACTTCAACATAGATGCCAAAATATTTAACTACATTCTCTTGTTATTCTTTGATTTCTGGAAGTAATGAATGAATGAGTAACTCAGTACAGGAAATGCAAAGGCATAATGAAAGATGAGGTCAATGGGAATGTCAAAATTCTAGTCAGACAAATAAAAGTGTTATAGAAAACTTCAGACCACTTTAGACAGCTTCGCTTTCAACATTGCATAGTCTCTGCTCCTCAGTTTTAACTGAATGCACACACACACACACACCTCACAACAAAAATAGGTGGGGAGGAGGGTGCCTGGTGGAGGGGACTTGCCCCATTGGCTTAGGGTCTTGACTGGCTGCATTGCCAGAGGGAGCTGCTGGCCCCAGGCTGTGTGTGCACAAGGATTGTGGTCAGGGGTGGGGCCTGGGCTGGTTGTCCTCTTGCCTGCAGCAGGACATAGTGGGGCCAGGACTTGTGTGTGTGTGTGTGTGTGTGTGTGTGTGTGTGTGTGTGTGCGCGCGTGCGTGCGTGCGTGCATGTAGGAACTAGTGATGCGGCGGTTGCTGATGGGGTGGTGGGCTGCAGTGAGGTTCCTGGCAGGTGGCGTGGCCATGTTGGGTTGCGGTTGGTGCTGGGGGTATGTCTGGCTGCTGTGCTTTGGGGGGACTCGGGCTGATGTCACTGGTTTACTGGCCTGGTCTCCTGGTATGCTTGGTGAGGCTCCTGTCCGAGGGGTGGGTGGTTCCCGGGATCATGGGGCTTGGGGGCCTGCGCCTTGTGTGCTCGTAGTCAGCAGGCCTGCAGCAGGGGTGCTGTGGCCACTGTCCCTGGCCCCCTGGGGCCTATGCTCGGTTGCTGTGGGGGCTTCACCTAGGACCTTACTTGGCTATCTTCAGGGCAGGTGCAGTGTTTCCCTTCGGGGGGTTGGGTTGCACCCACTCCTCTGTGCTGCCTGCTGGTTGGCTGGGCCTTGGAGCCCTCTTTGCTGGCTCTTGGAGGAGGTGTGGTTTCCGTTCCATGGCTGTGTTCCCCTCAGTGTCTTTGATGCAGCCACTCTGTCACAGCAGATTCATGTGAACAACTGCTGTTGTGTAGATTTGGTACTGGGATTGCTTGTGTTATTTGTGCTGTTGTTGTTTAAGATATTTTATTCATGTTTTCCAATCTTTTATCTCTCATTTAACAGGTCTAATTTATTTTGTTTCATTGCCATTTCTTTCTTTTTCCAGTTTAGTCAGTTTTGGTTCTAGTTATTGTTCCCATTGTAATCATCTCCTTGGTTGTTGTTGTTGATATTCTCTTGTGAGGGTCTTCACCACCTCCTTCCTCCTTTTCCTCCACCCACACTCCTTCCTCTGGAAGTGACCATATTTCAGCAAAATGGGTGGAGCTGCAGGAGTAACTGGGTTCAGAGGTCAACTAATGCTAATGTTAGTTCACTGATGGGATTACCACCATATATCAATTATTAGAGAACAGAAAGAAAACATATGAGACCAGAATAAGAATTATTGTCTTAGTATTTGAGATGAGAGATGTTAAGTGTAAGTTTACAAGATCCAAGGCTTTTAGGAGTTTTCCTTAGTGGCTGTCAACTTACAACTTAATTCCAAATTTGCACCATTTAGGAGCTGAGTGACAAAACCCCCACCATATATAACTGTACAATATCTTAACTTATCATCTAAAGAAATGCCCTGTCATTTTCAGAAATGGTGCAAAACACATAATTTACGAAGCTTTCATAAAGGTTTTGAACACCACCAGAGAACAACATCCATGTCATCTTTTGACAGCACCATTAGAAAGGGTTCATCAGCCACAGAGAGACATAAACCTTCCACAATTACATGTATTGTATTAAAAGAAATGATATAATTATCATGGAACATTACAGAGCAATAAGGTCTGACCATCACTTTAGTGTCTAATGGGACCACTTAGTCTTGTGACCAACAGATAATACTTTCTAGTGAAAAAGTTTTATGAAAGAAACCAACTGAAACGTGTCACATCTGATTGTAATTTCATCACAATTACTGCTCTTAGACATGTTTCCTGAATGGTCCTGTGATGGCTCATCACACCACTCAGGTCACATATGGTACAGAAGGATGTATGAGTGCTTCTATGAAACACAGTTCCTGCTTTTTTAGACCCAATAATAAAAGAGAAATTTAGAAATATTTCCCCTCAGGATGTACCAAATAAGGACATCAGATAAATGCACAAAAATTATACTCTTGCTCTGAGCCATCCCGAAATGAATGGATTTTTAATAAAATATTGGGGCCAAAAACATGACCAAAATTGGGACATGAAAAGCTACCTAGGTGTCTGTGCATTTTATCTGGAAAACATGGCTTGAAATGGTCTCATATATTGTTAAAAATACAGACACTGTGTTAAATTTGATAATCCTCATGGTTTTTCTAACCAGACGTGGGTTTTTCAAGATCAGCTGTTTCATTCCAGGTTTTATATGTAACCTACTGTGTCCACTTGTGTTACACGCAGAAACTGCCCATTTAAACACATAAATAATGAATGATTTTGCAACAGCGGCCATTTTTGTGAAACACTGCTTTGCATAAGAAGTTCAATTCCCAAAATGTATCTGTGAGAGAAGATAGATATTAAAAAAAGAAGTAGCGTTTAATTTTCACGTCATTTTGATCGTATCACATACAGCTTTTTGTATTAAATAGAATGTAAAATAATATGAAAATCTGTTTTAATCTGAAAAATAGTCTCTTTTATCTTAGTATTTTTAAAATGGACCCAACGTTTTTCCAAACTTGCTTCATAACATTCATCTACATTTGGTTTGATTTTTTAGCTCCCATGTCCTGTTTTTAGGTACCAGTTTCATAGAAGCACCCACATATATCAGAAGATTTTAGTGAGTCTGTGCTGTGTTGCAGATGTAAGGCCAGCATTGACATACTTTAAGGATTTTTTTCCCCTAATGTATAATCACTTATTTCTTATATTATTTGCCTTATAAAACAAAAGTGAGGCATTTTTACACATGTAACACTGTCATTTCAAAAACTGTTTCACTCAGGGTTCTCGTGGGGTCTTAAAAAGTGTTAAATTTACAAATCTGCATTTAATACTTTAAGTATTTAAAAGATTTTAAATTTGATGTGGTAGGTCTTAAGTTATGTTGCCCTAAACTTCTTTGCTGTGTTGTATTTAAATCTCTGGGAAACATCCAAACTACAAAGAAAGTCATGTTAGTCTACTCCGTTCCATCCTTTCCAACCCGACAATTTATATTGAAATTAGGAACCCATTGTTACTAATTTTGCAGGCCCCTGGTGAGAAATGACTTGGAACTGTGACTATCAAGGCCCAAAGACGACGGGACCTGAGGTGACCTGTCTGTGCTTTGTCCTGATGTGTGACCCCAGACCCTCACCTATCTGGATGGACCCCTCACCCTCACTAGATGTACCCCCATCCTACTGCACCCCCACAGACTGGAATCAGTCCTGGTCATATCTACAGCCAGTCCGTCCATGGGAGTGGATCTCTCCTTCACTGTGGTTCTGATGAACAGTCTATTAAATTGCTTACTCAGTTTTTTTTTTTTTTTTTTTTGTCTCAGTCCAATTTCTTCTTTTTGCATTTTGACATTTTACTTAGAACCTTCTTATAATCCAACAGTGCAAAATGG
>JAQQZY010000005.1:48895218-48909184 GCA_030068375.1 Ostorhinchus rueppellii
AAGACTGTGTGTGTGTGTGTGTGTGTGTGTGTGTGTGTGTGTGTGTGTATGTTTTACCAGTGCTGTGTTGCCCAATGTGTGTTTTATTGGTGCTGCTTTAGTCAGTGTGTGCGTACATAAGGTGATGCCACTGCACCGTCCAGAAACGGTGCTTAGCTCAAGAGCACGTCAAAAAGTCACAGATACCGTGAAATTCTGATAGAGAGAATCACAGTATTAATCACAAACCTTGATGGGTGGAGCAAAGACTGAGGGTCATTTCTTTCCCCGCCGCTCAGAAATGGACAACAGACAGTGAGCGAATGAAGGGTTTAGGGAATACAGTACAAACAATGATAACCAATCACTGATGGAATAGGGCAGACTGTAGGAAATAAGACCCAATAGTGGTGTAGTCTGTTATATTTCTATTGAATAAACGTTTTCCCTTAACTTGCGATTGGGTGGGCCAGACGGACATTTGGGTGGACTAAGCCCACACCTGCTCATGCCTATTGCCCGCCTCGGTTCTCTAACAGTTTTGTAATGATCTGTGGTGGTTTTGTGATCATTATGTGATGGATCTCTGATGTCTGTTTGAGCTGCAGAGGTTGGGAAGGGAGAGGGGGCAAGGGATAGACTGATGCCAGGCTCCACAACATAAACTGCTTCCAAATAAATTTTATTTTATAATTAACATAGACCCATATTCCTACATGCAATTGATTGGATTATGTGTAAAATGTAAAAAAAAAAAAAAAATTAAATAAAAAAAAAAAAAAATCTACATATATTTGTTTACGTCACTGTGACTCCAGACTCCAGTTGGTTGACGTGTGAACAGACGGTGTTGGCAAAAGGTAACGCGAAAGGTCATGTTATGATGTCGACTGTTAAATGAAGATCATGGATCAAAGTAAAAGACCAAAAAAGCCATCAGGTTAGCAGTTCAGAAAAGAAGAGGAGAAACAGGCAAAAGAAAAAGGTATGCAGATTTCTATGAGTGATGTGAGTGACAGTAGGCTATAGGCTATTTATTAGCCTCTTGCTAATATGTTGCTAAGACACAGAAGATGACTGTATTTGGTATTTAGTTTTGCTGAACTTGCGCCCACGGTGCAAATCTAGCCAAGACCCCCTCTGAGCACATGACAGACAGTTACTGCAGTGATGAATATGTTTCAGCTGCAATGAGTTCTTTAATCTTAGCTGATGTGATGAATAAGTCACACAAATATCCAACAGAGCATAAAACCTATACCCAGTCACCTGGGGTACACCCTTTTCCACGCTCATGTTCCGATGTATAAACAGTGAAATGACCATAGAAATGTGCAGTGTTCCATGCCAACGTAATGGGCAGTGTAATGCCCTCTTGTTAAAAGTAGGCAAACGGAGCCTTCTAGTGGTCAGAATAAGTTACAGTAACGTATATTTTGTACTTTCGGTGCTCCCTTAGCCAGTTCAGACATAAAAGGAAACTAACAGACACGGAAAATGTTTGCCTGTGAGTATTTTATTTTCAGTTGTACGAATTTTGTTGCTGGATTGAAAAAAAAAAGAGGGTATAAATTTTGAATTAATCTGTCAATGCTAATCGTTGGCGTGTCTATGGATTTTCCCATTCAAGTTAGCATCGAGCTAGCGATTTAGTTCCCGTTCATTTAAATTAGTAATACCATATGAATGCATGAAGGCAATGGAAAGTAAAGATGTGGAGAGAAGTTTTGGCATCCAGCTTTTCTTGGGGAAACCTGTTGTTTATCTGCTGAGCTGGTCCCTACACACACAAAAGCAGGAGCAGAATCCTACTGCCAGAGCACCCCCCCGTGGGAACCAGACACTGGACCTATCAATGCCAATCCTGCCAGGGAGGCCATTCGGGCCCAGCAACATGTAATTTCAACCACAAGGACACTAAATTCACTTGTTGATAAATTCATGTAATGCAGTGTTGATGTCTGTGAGAACATTTCTAAGTGGGTCCAGGCACTTATTGATGCTGCGGATTGCTGCAGACTCATGATGTCCTCTTGTGATGAATGGATTTGAGTCCCACGAGGACTGCATCTCACCGTCTTCTCCTACCTCACTGTCTACTGGAAAATAATAAATGGAGTAATTAAACACGAGTCAAAGTATTTGATCTCTTCTTTGATATCCTGACATGAACCTTTATGTTGTTTAGCTGTGAACAGACTATTGTATGACCCATATAATGAATGAATGTGTAAATTACACAAATACAACATACATCTTTACCTTCAGGGTAATCCGAGTCCCTCACATGTGCTCCCACCACCCCTGTAAGAGTGGTGTCACCCACAGTAGCAGCAACTCTCTGCTCAAACAGGGTGAGATCACCCTCTTCTCTCCCACCAGCTGTTTTGGCCACGCTCTGCCAGTGGGCAACAGTCCTCCACTTAACGTCCACCTTGATGTCATCTGATCATGCAGAGAGGGGAATCCCACCTGCAGGCCCTGTTTATACTAATTTGCATATTTAAATTGGGGTGTGGCAAGGGAGGAGTCTGGTACTCCAACATATGCAGTCAGTTCCATGCTGATTTGGATGTATAAAGGAAATGTACTTCAGGTAATTCAGGTGTATGCTCTGCTTTATTCATCTGGATTTTTTTTTTTTTTTTTTTTTTTGTGCAAATGGAGTTTCTGGATGTAAGTGTATGTCAGGTTTCAGTATGAAATCCACTCAAGTCTTTATACAAGAGGCTCCAGGTCTGAGCATGAGTTTTGTTTTTTTTTTGCTTATGATAGTAGCATATTAGAAGATGACAATGCTCATGGATTCATCAGGAAAAAAATGTCAGAGTGGTTCAGGAGCATGAGACATCATTTGTATATATAGTTTGGTCGCCACAGAGTCCAGACCTCAACCCCAGTGGGAATATTTGGGGATTGTGATGGCGAAATTTTTAGGTGGTGGTCTGACTCCCCATCTTTAAAACAAGATGATGTTGGTAAATTAAATTAACTTGGATGGAAATAAATGTTGCCCTTTGATGAACTGGAAACATGTCCAAATGGCATAAATCAGCGGTTCTAAACAAGGGGGGCCATGGCCCACTAGTGGTGTCAAAGAGCTGCCAGGGGAGCCTTAAGATGGCTGCAAATCTTTCCAGGCAAAAAGCAGAAGAATTGTCAAATGTCAAAATAAGGAGAGACAAAACTCAGACTAAACAAACAGATGATATAAAGGCTTCACTTTTATAAAGTTACTGTCTAGGCCAATCAAAGCAAACTAATTAACTGATTAAAATGCAGGGTTGGGTAGTAGCAAAGCTGTACACATCGCTGAGGTCCCTGTCATCCAGACCTTGGAATTCTTTCCCTCCTGATATAAATAAATGTGATGACACAGGAGGGCCTTGGCAACAGAAAGTTTGAGAATCATCAGTGATGGGATGCCATGAATAGTAGAATGCAAAAATGACTAAAGTGGTACAAACTATCAGACAAATGATTGTTTCTGTCAGATTTTAAACTGTGAAAAACGGAATCCATCCATCCATCCATCCATCCATCCATCCATCCATCCATCCATCCATCCATCCATCCATCCATCCATCCATCCATCACTCCATCCATCCATCCAAAGAAGTCAATACTCCTGTATTGTTTTGTGTTCTTATGTTTTCTATGGTACATTATAACCTGAGCTCTCTTTCAGTAACTCAGTGCTGACCTGTTCTTTTTTAATGGACTGTATATATTAGTTATGAACAGAGCCCCTAAAGTCCCAAAGAGTTTTTTTTTTTTTTATCTTGTGCGCACAAGATACTAACTTGTGCACACAAATTATCTTGTATACGATTCCAGTGGAGGATATCAATCCAGCTGTGGTTCTTGAAGTAAGAAGAGGGTTTTGTCTCACTGACCTAATGAATGTATTTGGTGATCCAGCAATTATGAACAAAGACGTGTCAATCCATATGAAACTTCCTAATGGATCTTTTGAAAAGGGAGTAGGTTCAGGTGTATTACGAGACTGCTTATCTGAATTCTGGAATGAATTCTACAGCAGATACACTGTAGGTGCCTATGTTAAGGCCCCCTACCTCAGACATGAGTACCAAACTCATGAGTGGCAAGCCATTGGAAGAATACTTGTCAAAGGCTGGTTTGCAGCAGGATATTTCCCCATACACCTTCCTCTTCCATTCTTGGAGGAAGCCTTGTACGGTGTCACCTACAGCAGTGTTACAGAGTCTTTCATGTCCTACATTTCAAAACCAGAGAAGGACATCCTTGAGCAGGCACTTCACAACTTTGGATCTGTTGATCAAGACACCCTCATTGATGTTCTAGATTCACATGAATGCCATTAGATTCCAACTGAAGAAAACACCTCTGCACTCGTGACACAGCTGGGTCACAAAGCCCTCATACAAACTTCCATGTTTGTAACTGACTGTTGGAGACCTATTTTGAAGGGTCTGCCTGCAGCTTTGACACAGCAGAAATTAGCAGAGATTGTTCATCAGCAAGCTCCAACAACAAAGCATGTGAAAGATATCTTAAAGTTTCCATTATCCATGGATGCAACACAGAGCTGTGTGGCCAGACACCTGAAGAGATATGTTGGGGAACTGGAGGAGAATGGTTTACAGCTCTTCCTTCGCTTCTGTACAGGGGCTGATATTCTGTTTGGAAGTGACATCACTGTCAGCTTCATTGAAACCAGTGAATATCAGTGTCGTCCTCAAGCAAACAAATGCTGATGTTATCTCATGTTATCAATTAATTATCACAACTATCCTGATCTCCGCAGTGATTTCAATGCAATTCTAAACAGCTCAGTTTGGGTGATGGATGTGGTTTAAACCTCAAATTGTACAGTCGGCAATTTGAACAGTTCTGACATGCTGCTATTCACACCTTTTTTTTTGTTTGTTTTCATTTTCCATAAAAGTACAATAGAGTACATAGTGTACGTTTTCACTGAAATGGTCGTGTTGGTCAGGTGTCTGTTACATTATGTGGAGAAGCCAATCACAGTTTAGTTGCATTAGTTGTGAAGCATTTTTTTTAACCAGTACAATAGTTGAGCAATGTCATGATTCCCACCATGTTGGGTTCCTGCTGCAACCTGCTTTTGGTCACTAGGCTGTCAAGAGAAAAATAAACAACTTTGCAATCATTGCTTTCTACCATGAAGGCAAAAGTTTGAATTGATGAAGTTTAAGAATTTAGAAGTCTGGAGAAAAAACTGTTCAGATTGAAAGCTTGCACATCTTCTGTTCTAAAGATTTTGATATTACAGCTGTCAAGAAATACAGTACTTGAAATAGTTTTAAGTGTAGTGGGCTGCTCTTTTGTAGTTTTACAGTTCCAATTAGCATTCAAACCAACTGTTAATAGGTGAGGTTTGGCTAAGCATTCCACACACATCGTTTTCAAAATGTAAACCTGTCTTCTGTGCCAGAGGATTTGAAATTACTTGTTTGCAAAGCATATACATGTGGAGAAACAGAACTTTGTTTTATTTTCATTATACTTATATTTTGTTAAAGAAAGATCTACGTCCTTGAATGGAAGATCAGGAATTCAGTTTTTATATTATATAGTGTCAAGTAATGTTTTCAACAGATTTCTGTTACACTTTAAGTTTGTAAATTATTTTGTAAAAACAAACAAAAAACAAACTGAAGAACTGCAGTGCATGACAGCAGTAACTTTTCTTTATTTCATTTACTTAACTGGATGATGCAAAATAATTTTTGGGTTTGTACAGAGGAAAATCCATGATGCTTCAAGTCAGTTGTTCAAAGTGAAGTGTTGAACCATATTAAAGCATGTTTCAAACTGACCATCTACACTCTGTTCTGGATACAATTACAATTACACAAATGATAGTTAGTGTATTGTTTGTAATACTATAATTTTAACAATAGTAACACAAATGAGAAAGGTAAAGCTCATAGGCTAAAACTACAAAAAACAAAAAAATCAAGTCATCACTTAGTTGTATGTTGATGGCATTTCTAAGTGTTGAAAATAGATCAATAGCTTCCAGAGGGCTTTTACTGGGGAACTGTAAGCCCAGTTCCTCCACAAGTATCATGCAATGATCAAATATATCTTCATCACAAGGAATACAACTACGAAACACCCATTGTCCTTTGGACACATCCAACTCCACTTGATCAAGTGGCATGGCACAGTCCTCAGTGTCCCATAACTCTGGGGTGGAGTACATCACATTTGGGATTCCATGGGGCACATTTGGGTTGGACACAGGTCGGACTCGGTGTGCATTCCAGACCCTAATGTTATTCAGCTTTTCCTAAAAACAAACATAAAATATATACCATAATGGGCAAAACGAAACAACATGCTGGATAATCACATTCGTCACTGACTAAGTCATAATCGTGTCATTTTAATTGCCTGATATAATGTTTTGCAAATAGCTTGTGTGACCGCAATAACACACAATCATCAGACCTAAATTATTTCTATTAAGCACAGCTGAAGTATGGCTTTGTCCAGTAAATCTCCATCAAACCCTCCTTCAGCCCGTAGCTCCCCAAGAAGCTGGATCCAATATTCCATACCCTCTTTCTGGAGGATGCCCCACCAGCTCTCAATGCGTCGGTTTGCTGTACTGATTCCAGAGAGGTAGCTTCGCTCTCCCGAAAAATCATCCTCATGGTTTGTGCGTAAACGTCTCTGCAGCTCTCCTACAAGACAATTTTCTGAGCCACGGTCAGTGCACACAAGTTTGGGACAGACACTTAATTTTTCTAAAGATTCTACAAAACAGCCTCCAATAACTCTCGGGTCACTGCTGGTTTGTAGGCATTCAGCCAAATTATTTTCAGAGAGAATCCGTCGATGCATCCATTAATACAGATACGGAAAGGTTTTAACTTGTCATATGAATCAATGTGCCAGAGGTAATTGGGTCCCTTTGAGAAGTACTGTCTCCTGTGAAGCCTCCGTTGTCGTCTGTATGTTGACCCTTCAGGATCAAGCTCAGCTAATATAATTCTGAATTCTTCTTTTTTTGCTTTAAGGCCATTTTCTCTGCATTTTGTATACATCCATCTGTACCAATGTATCTTCCCCAGACCCTGTAGTTGTTCCTGGATGAAGTCAATGACACAGCCTAAATCTGCATCAAAGAAAGCAGCAAAGAATTCCTTCTAATAATAATGTCGTGTCTATGTACAAGAGCAGCAAGAATTTCCCTGTATGACATTCCAAGATTAAAGTAAAACTTGATCAGATCCTTTCTATCCATTGTACGTGTTGCTGTGTGCATCAGAAGTCATTAAAGACGCATTTGAGTTAATAGCAAAATATCCTGTGTGCACAAGGATAATTATATTGTGTAGTTGTTCCTCACCACTGTCACTTCTCTTCTGCTCCTGTAGGATTTGATCAGTTCTATACGTAAAGTGTCATGACATAACTTTTGTTATGATTTGGCGCTGTATAAATCAAATTTTATCGATTTCTATTTTGCTTTTCAAGGCACAAAAAACACTTGACATTATTGATCCATTATTCATTCACTCTCACATTCACACGCTGGTGGTGGTAAACTATCTTTGTACCCACAGCTGCCCTGGGGCAGGCTGACAGAAGTGTGGCTGCCAATTCATGTCAAACAGCATCCCAGACAAACATTCATACACATTCATATACCAGTGTGAGTGGCTCTGGAAGCAAGGTGGGAGCAGTGTTTTGCCCAACGACACAATGGCACATGACTAGGACAAAGTGGGATTATAATATCAGTTATTTGATGACCTGCTCTATTTCCTGAGCCAAGCCTGCCCTGACTTCAGAGTAAAAATAAATAAATAAAAGTTCTGTCTGTCTGTCTGTCTCACCAACACTGTTCTTCTCAGTAAACAACACTGTTTTGATCTTGTAGCAGCTCTTTATTAAAAGAAAAAAAAATAAAAATAGATGGCTTGAGTTAAAATGCTCGATGACTTTCACAGAAGCCAAATGTGAAGTGTTCTCTTCCAAGGTGAGGATATTAAATATGAACACCTCTGTGTAAGTATGGATTTATTGGCAGGACAGAAATGAGCTGTATAGAGCAGGACAGGTGCTTAAACACACACACACACACAAACACACCCTGAATGTGACAGTGGGTGCAATCTTGGCATCTCCCTGCTTCTTAATGAAGTATTAAGTCCCTCTGCTCCTGCTCATAGGCCAGCCAATTAGGACACATGCCGCTGGGTATTGACCAATCAAGTCGCTGGCTCTGAACATTTAGTGCATGGCCTTGACGTTAATGTAGCTAATCAGCTGGCGTTGAGAAACTCTTTATGTGTATGTGTGTGAGAGAGTGTGTCAAAGTGTTCTGAAGGTGCTGTGGGGTAAAACTATGTTAACAAGTATTGATTCAAAGCTCCTAAATTGGCAGAAGGTGGAGAGGCGAAGGACAGAAATGCTGAGGTGAAAATAACTGCAAGAGGGTAAAAGACTGTGGAAAAAAAGAATAAAGCAGATGGAAATGAGGACTGAAGTGATGAAAAAACCAGGATGAAACATATTGAGATTAAAAAGGAGCGAATCTCATTGATGTTGGTGGGTGGAGAAAAGGGAAGGAAATACTGAGGCATGACAGAGATTTCTCAATTTAATCACGAGTGAATAGGCTCAAAAGACACTTTGTTTTCCAGATATATAATTGACTCTTTATAAATGGCGATATTTGGCTGGAGCACTGGGGCTGTGCCTTTCTTCCCCCCGGACATATTATAATTTTTCTTTTTAACACAAGGACAAAGATCACAGATGGGTATTTATCCTTGTCCTACACAACAAAACAAGCTCTGATTTGAAATTGTAAAAATTTGTTTCTAATATTGCCTTGACATTTAATGAAAAAAGTTAACAAATACATTATCATCTAATTTCTGCTGCATGTCCTTAGTTTTTATTTTTGTGGGTTGTATGAACAAAATGAGGTCAGGTTTGTGTCAGCTCATGGACAAAAGACTTTGTTTCATTAGTTTTTTCATTCAATGAACTGCAACATGAAATAGGATAATAATAGGCTTCAAGATGATGTGATTTTTTAGACATTTTTTAGACATTAGAAAACAGTGTTCTGTACTAAACTTCACTAGATCTATCTAATATAGGCTATACAGGTGTATTAGTAGATCACAATCAGTACAGTCACATTCAGATATGGACACATTTACTGGTGTTCAAGTGAAATATATGTAACACAAAGAATAAAGATTGATAAACCAAACCAACACTTGAGTTGTCATTGCTGTTCAAGTTCATGGCAAACTGAAGTGTAACTGAAGGTCAGCAGTGTTTCCTTTTAGAATCTGCCAAAATCAATGGTTTACCTGATGGCTTCTACCAGTTTATTATCATTTTCACATTTTAAAAAAAATAGTCAAAGACCATAGTTCATTTGAATGCCTTTAGCCATAAATGTCATAACATTTATTTCTGCCCGGAGTTAAATTAATATTTTTGACAACATTGTGTTTTGATGATGGGAGAGTAGAACTGAGTAAAGTCTCATCCAACACATTCTGATGAGTTTCAATGGGGTTCATGTCTGGACTCTGTGGAGGCCAAACTGTGTGAAAATAATGTCTCATACTCCCTGAACCACTCTTTCATGATCTGATCCTGGTGAATCCTGTGATTGTCGTCTTGGAATATGTCTGTCATCTGATTCACCTTTGCATGATCACATGATGTCAAGATGGATGTGAAATGGAGACTAAAAGAGGTAGAAGGAGGGAAGAGGATGAACTCAGCCAATTTAAGCAGAGTCACCGCTATTGTGACACAGGTCTCACAGGGGTGACTCAGATCAACCCCAAGGTAAATGTATATTTAGTAGAGGTGATTTCTCAGAGACCCCTAAAATTAAATGAGGAAATTGCCACGTCTACAATGTTGAATTCCTATTCAAATAATAACTCATATAACATAAGATATGCTAAAGATTGCATCTACTTTCATTATTAACCTATATCAGCTTATTTGTATGATTTCTGATGAAATTGCCATGTTTTGCGGTGAAAATTTCCATTGAAATCACCATTGCAGCCTTCAGTGTGTTTCTATGGAGTGGCAACTGGGCTTCTGTGAGGTGGGTCTGAACAGACACTTTTTTCCTAGAATACTATGTGGTCATTGGTTTAATCGCCAAATGTTCACTTCCTCAGGGAAGCCTGGCTTCAATGGGGGTCAACGAGTGGTGGGAGGGTCAAGACGCTGGGCTGATTCACAGTGATTGGATTAAGTGTTTGAAAGACATGAGGGACCTTTTTGCTCTACTTTACTCAGGAGGAAAACGTTGAGCAATTAAATCCCAAGCGGATGAAGAGAGACGAGAAGTCATACCCCAAAGTGCTGTCCGAGTTTAATTGTTTCTTCTGTCGTTTCTTCACACATACACATCTGTTAATATTACACTGTAAATAATGAATATATTTTCATCATTTTGCAACATGTTTTTATTCTTTTAATCATCTTGTCCATTTGTTCACTTTTGTATGTCCCGTAATTCATTTACTACAGCCAACATGATAGTAGGCTGGCAGCCACAGTACTTGTAATGGCTTTATAGTTTTCCAGGCTGTGTTGCCTACCTGGGTGGATATGATGTTCAAGGATGTAGTGCACAGCTGCTGCTATGTTGAGGACATTGGTTGCATATCTGGGTATGATGTTCAAGGTTCTGTGTCGTATAGCTGCGGGTGATTTTAAGAGGATATTGCTATAAGGCTGTTTGACCTGTATACGGTAGTTATATGAGGCACACCTTTCTTTTTTGCTGCTTCGCTATTAGGCCTATATGTTTTACGATGAATGCGTAAAATGGGCTTCCCCTGTTTTAAAAACCAGCAGCCGCCACTGAAATTAAGTATTTGTGTAACTCACATATTTGTTTATTCTGCAGGTCATACAATAATCGGATCACAGTGTAATCGTGTCAGGTTGTCAGAGGAAATCACAGATTTTGGCTCATGTTTTTAATTACTCAGTTTATTATTTCCCTAAAGACAATGAGACACAGGATGGTGAGACGCAGTCCCAGCCTGTCACAGACTGTGGGATTCCTCCGGTCCACTTACAGCTGCTGATGGCCTTCCTTGGCTGTGTTCTCACCCGTGCTCATCCAAGGACATTGTGAGGACAATTGGCAGCATCAAGGAGCACCTGGACCAACTTATAAATGTTTTCACAGACATGAATACAACTTTAAATGCATTTATCAACCAGTGAATTCTGTGTCCTTGTCTCTTTATGTGGTTAAAATCACATCCTGTTCAGATGGCAGGATTGGCATTGATGGGTCCAGGGTCTGGTTCTGGTGGTGGATGTGCTGCTGGGGCAGTAGAATTACATGTCGGTGTGTTTATTGTGCATCTGTGTATCTTCACTTGGAGAAATCGCCTTTTTCCACATTATTAACAGTTTCCCACCTCACCTCTAGGTATTGCCTAATGTTCAAAAGCACTAGAAATGTGCGTACACCAGCTATGGAGTTGGCATGGACCACTGCACATTACCAATGAACAGGGAAATTACACATCATGATGTAGATAAAAATGCCTATTTTAACCCTTTCATGCATGAATTATAAGAGCCTTAATCAAGGTTTGTTTTTGTTTTTTTTCATTAGGGTTTTTATTCCTCTAAGCACTGAGAAACAAAGTGAGGGAATTTTTTTTATTAACCAATTTTGATGGAGTTGCAAAAATGGCAATTCAACCGGACACCGTGCATTTAATTTTTGAAGCAAAGATGTCCTTCTGATATACTGTGTGAAAACTATGAACTATGAAATAAAAACATTTTTAATGTAGCTAATCTGATGTTGTCTTAGATTTGATCAGACTCTAATACTAGTCATTACTCACTTCATGGAGACAATATACAAAATGTAAAAAAACATTTTGTTTAAGAAAACCCTGTTCATTATAGACAAATAACAATAACAAGTAACTGATTTACACTCAAACATGTAACTGCAGATCAGGCTTATGAAGAATAGCGAAGATACAGTAATGGTAGGAATTGCAATGTATGACATAATGCATAAGCGTCCACTGTGTTGGCAGATATGGAACTAAAACAGCAATGTTCATGAATATACAAGAGAACAGGTGTAGAATAGCTGTCCACTGTAGTGAGCACTATACATGAAAAAGTTAAGGAGTTTTTGGTGATTGCACCTGAATTTTTTTGGATCTTGTTTCTAACTGTAGGAAGTCAAAATTCACTGTCCAAGCTGATCCAGCTCTGTCCACTGTCCAAGCTGATCCAGCTCTGTCCACTGTCCAAGCTGATCATATCAGGTCAAAAATTTGACCAGAATGGTCTTTTTTTCTTTTTTTTCTGGGGGCATTATGTGATTATTTGATAGACTGTGGACAAAAAATGGCAATGAAGAGGAAGCTCAAGTAGGGAAATGATATTTATCTAAAAGCCTCAGGTTAGCGTTGAACCCAGGCTTCCTTGATAAGGTCTTTGGTTCCAGGTGAACTATGGGCCTGCCCCCAAAATGTGTTCTAAAGTAACAAATATGGTATAAAAGTAAAAAGTCCCTCTGCTCAGTCAGTCCCAGTTAATGTGATCTTTGTGAACTGGAGTCTATGTGCCTTTGAGTGTTTTTGTCGTTTTTTTTTTTTTTTTAGCCCAGCACTGTATTTAGTACAACAAAGGTCACGTATGCAGAATTCCCTGCATCATATGGCCACTGAAGAGGGAAACTAAACTCATGAGGTAGATCAAATACCTAAAAAGTTTCTTGTGATTGTGACGGAATTTCCTGGATCTTGTTTCTAACTCTTGGAAGTCAAAATGCCAATACGAAGTAATCATATATAATCAGAATGATCAGAATCACTTTTTTTCTGGGGTATTATGTCTTTATTTGATAGATTAAGTGGACAGAGAATGGCACTGAAGGGGAAGCCCAAGTATGGAAATGACATGGATCTAAGAGCCTCATTTTAGCATTGAACCCAGGCTTCTGATGAGGTCTTTAGGCGTATTTCAGAACTTCATGGCCGTTTTACAGGAACTTCATGGTATGTGTGTGTCTCCACTGACTGGGCCGTTCCGACAGGGCCATTTTCAGGAACCAAGGGAGTACCTGCTCGAAGGTAGGTATTCAAGAACAGCCTGGTAGAGTCGCTGGGTGGCTAGTGACTAGTGGCTAACTTGCACAGATTGATTGTCAAAAAAGACATTAGCAGATTGCAACAAACAACCTCCAATTTTAAAAGGGTAGTTGCAGGAGGAATTTCACAATCTCTGATACCTTTACTGTACAGCAACAGCACAAACGCAACAAACATCCCAACTTTGTCCGTGTCTATGTCCAGTCTTGTTGTGATTTCCTCCTCTGCTGCTGCTTTGTTTTGGCGCTTTCTGTTAGTGACGTTACCACAGAAACGGACCTGATATGATGACATCGTCGCGAGGTTCTTACAGGGCCATTACTGTAATGGAGACCTGACGCCTGAGAGGACCAGGCCCTGTCAAAAGTACCTTCCCTCCCATAAACTCCCAGGACCAGTGTTGTGGAAACACGCCTTTTGGTTCTGGGTAAAATACTGGGCTGCCCCTGAAATGTGTTTTAAAAATAATAAACAAGTATAAAAATAGAAGTTCCTCTGCTCGGTCAGTGTCAGTTTATGTAATCTGTCTGTGAACTAGATGTGCCTTTGAGTGTTTTCTTTTTTTTTTTTTTCTAAAATGCCAAAAAAAGGGGCAGGTGCAGTGGTTAGCACTTGTGCCTCACAACAAGAAGGACCCAGGTTCGATTCCCGGGCGGGACCTTGGGACCTTTCTGTGTGGAGTTTGCATGTTCTCTCCGGGTACTCCAGTTTCTTCCCACAATCCAAAAGACTTGCATTGATAGGTTAATCGGCTTAATCTAAATTTCCCATAGGTGTGAATGTGAGAGTGATTGTTTGTCTCTATATGTCAGCCCTGTGATGAACTGGCG
>JAQQZY010000005.1:48977225-48988179 GCA_030068375.1 Ostorhinchus rueppellii
GATAAGATAAGATAAGATAAGATAAGATAAGATAAGATAAGATAAGATAAGATAAGATAAGATAAGATAAGACTTTCCTACTGTGGGGAAATTTCACAGTTAATAGCAACAATATACAACAAGCAATCACAAAAGAGAAAGACAGGTAGAAAAACCATGAGTGAAAAATGAAAAAATACAAAAATAAATAAATAAATTTGGTACTCATTAAATTATTTATATAAATAAAGAATTTGAATAAAAATTATTTACATCGTTATATTGTCATGGCTACACATGTACATGGTGTGATTTGGAGGTTGGGGGTGGGGGGTGTCACTAGGAATTGTTCTGAAGTCTGATGGTTGCAGGGAGGAATGACCTGCAGAATCACTCCTTCTTGCACAGGGGATGCAAGAGTCTGGTGCTGAAGGAACTGCTCAGGACCTATACAGTGTGGTGCAGGGGATGGGAGGCGTCGTCCATGATGGATGTCAGCTTTGCTAACATCCTTCTGTCCACCACCTCCACAATGAAATCCAGTAAGTAGCCTAAGACAGAGCCGGCTCTCTTTATCAGTTTATTGAGTGTCTTCCTGTCTCTATCCATACTGCCTTCTCCCAAGCACACAATGGCAAAGTGGACCACTGAGGCCACCAGTGTCAAATAATGTCAGGAGGAGAGGCCTGCATACTCTGAAGGACCTCCGTCTCCTCAGCAGATGGAGGCAACTCTGGCCCTCCTTGAACAGGTCACAGGTCTGTGTTGTCAGTCCAGTCCAGTTTATTGTTCCTTAATAGAGTACACTATCTCAATGTCCATCTGTATGTGTTGTGGGGGTGACCTTTATGGGCTTAAAGTGGGATAAACAGACATATTAGATTTATTTTTTACCCTCAAACAAGTATAGTAAAAACTTAAGCGTACTGTACTATGTAATATTTTTCTTTTATGAGAGTGGATCCAAACACCGAACATCAAAGAAGCACCTTAAGTGTCAAATGGCCAACATCATGTTAATATAAACATATATATAATATTATTTCAAGATTTTCTAACCTTGGAGCTGAGCACTTGCAGTTTGTCTTCTGTGCTCCATTGCTGATGTGTCTTTAACTGCCCAGCATCAGGCAGCAGTGCATCTAAATTCACTTAGCTGCATCTGTGTTCATTTACACCATCAGCATTAGTGAATACTGCGCTACACTCCAACTACTTGGCTCAGTAAATACACCCCATAGAAGTAAATTTTGGAAAAACAAACCTCTAGGATCCATCATGATGCGTACAGCGCTTAAACACACAGTAAGTCTATATTTGCTCAGTATGGTGCCTGCTTTTACACCCATTAAGACATCATAATGTGTACAACCAGTCATTTTAGTATCCATCATTATGCCCACTGTTCTCCATAAAAGCTTTTAGATAACATAAAATGAACAAGATTTTGGTTCAGTAAGTTCACCCCATAGAAGTGCATGTTGAAAAATTTAACCTCTAGCACTCATTATTGTGTGTACAATTCTTAAACACACAAGTCTGTATTTACTCAGTATGTTGCCACTTTTGTGCCCATTAAGGCATCTTAGTGTGTAAAGGCAGGAGTTTTAGTATCTATCATTATCCCCATGGTTTTCTATAAATGCTTCAAGACAATAAATAATGAAGGCTATTATACCATACAGCCTTAAATGTTTACTTCAAAGTGTGTTTGTGCAGGAGACTAACAAATTTACCCAAATGAAGATGAGATGATGATGTGATAAGAAGTGTTGCTATGGACTGTTGTGTAACTTATATTCTCAAGAAAAGGTTAATTCCCCAAAGCACACACCCCACTGAGAGAGAAGGAAGGATGGAAGGAGGTTATGTAAAACCATGGAGGAAAAAAAAGTAAAAGCAAAGAAAGAAGTTTGAGGTGGTATACTGTGTATGGGTGTTAGTTTCATTTGGACATTGCGGGGGCTACATTCTGCAGGAGGTCTGTGGGAAAGTTGAAGTGTTAAAAACATCATTCCCTGCATTCTGGCAAAGTTTATTAATTGATGCATGTCATCTGTTCATGAAAATGTGATGGTTTATTGAAGGGCACCAGGTATTTTTTAACACATTCAGGTATTTATTCTCCTATACCCAAACAGGCTACATATGACTGTGAAGGAAAACAATGGCCTTTTTCTGTGTACACTGTACACTCGTATCACTGTACCCAATGTTAATTATGTATTTTAATGATTTTGTTGTTCAGTTTGTTTTAATGTGATACAAAATTGTGTATCAAAAATGACATTTACAGGGTTTTGTCTGTGTTTTGTTTTTCTACTTGTGCAATCATTGTCCCTGTGAACATGGTTAAATTGATGGTGATGCATTCATTACCTAAATATGAAAGTTAAACATGGATAAGAACAGTAGGACTCACTTCATCTGTTTCATGAACATTATGAAATGAAATTATGTTTTTGAGGGATCTGTCAAGTGTTATAATAATTTTTGACCACAAGTGTATGTTTATTGCCCTTTCCCCCAAGGGGGAGGCAAGAACTATTGTTTTTGGTTCAGTTTGTTTGTTTGTTTACACTCTAGCAGCAAAACTATTGGGTGAATGCATACCAAATTGGGTTTGTAGATTGCCAGTGACCCAAACTAGATGTGATTACATTTTGGGTAAAGTAGGTCAAAGTAAAAAAAAAAACAAAAAAATTTATTAACCCGCCCCCCCATAATGGGCAAAATTTCACATGTCTGTAGCAGTAGAACTATTGGTTGAATTCATACCAAACTGGGTTTATAGATTGCCAGTGATCAAAAAATAGATGTCCTAACATTTTAGAAAAAGTAGATGACAGTTAAAATTTTTTATGAGTTTTTAAAGTTTTTTTTTTTTTCTTCTCCCATTTACTTATAATGGGCAAAATTTCACATGTCTATAAAAACATCAATTTTGTTTCCATTGAAACTTGACACATATATAGAAACAAGTGATATGCTGACACCACCACATGCATAGACAGGATGACATTAGCTGGAACACTACCAACATAACAATGCATGCAAGGGGCGTGGTTTGTTGTGTCTGGCACCACTCGTTTATTATTGGTTATCCTCAATGTTAAAATGTTTGAATGTCTTTGTTTATTTTGTGAAAATCAGTTATTTTCCAATATTTAATATACTGATGATCGAGATATTCATTAAAGCCCAGATAATAAACTTTAGGGTTATTATACTAAAAAAAAAAAAAGACAAATGAAGAAAAAGTGAATTTTTCAGTAAAGTATATTATTTTCTTAACATAAAACAACTGTGTGTGGCTGGGTTGGTTTTTTTTAAAAATTTATTTTATTAAACTATGTGGGTCTTCCTGGTGAGTCTATATATATATATATATATATATATATATATATATATATATGCGTGTGTGTGTGTTTGTTTCCTGGGCTTCATCTACGAAGCCTCTGTCATGACCCTGCTCAAACTTTTACTAATTATTTACACATATGGATAGAATTAATGGATTAGCAGGTATTATACATTTTAGATCAGTAGATGGTTTTGGTCACTGGTGGATGTTTGGGTCTTTATGGGTTATGAAATGAAAAGCAACTCACTAAAATAGTTAGGTTTAATATAAATGAAATGTTGCTCCTGAAACATATAAATCAATTATTAGTAATTATCCGGTGGAAGGAGCTGAACTATTTGCTCAGTTAAATCCACGTAGGGGTGACGTGGATGTTTACCCCCACAGTATTATCCTTCCTATGTGATGCCATTGTACAATAATCAAAATCATTATTTAATCCAACAAACACAAATTAATGTCACATTTCACAGTATAGATATATTTGTATCGGCACTATTATTTCTCCGAGCTTTGACGAAAATAAACTTGTACACAACCAAGGACACACACAATACATTAAAATGCCTTATTCTCCCCCACATGTGCAGATGTATCGCTGTGAAGAATATATTTGCTTCTTCCAGTTTGTTGTTCCAGACCTTGCTTTTGCCAAATGTTGTTTTTATTTGTAATGAGGATGACTGCACCCAAGCGGAGACTTTTGTGCTGAGCTGAATTAAAGTGCGCAGTAAAGACAGTTTAAGAATGTAAATTACTGGGCTGGGAGTTTGCTTTTACTTTTGTTTCTGTTTGTCTTTCCTCCACCATATGGCCTATAGAATATTGTCTTATCTTTGGGAATGAGTGCGTTTTTGGCCTGCTTTCTTTTCCTACCTTTTTGAAGTCTGTATCAAATGTGGTTGTAGCAAGGTTTCCCAGTGAATATGAACAGACAGAAATGGTTTTCATACTGCATGCATTTGTATATTAAAATGAAAGTGTCTCTTTTTGATGCACGGCTTAATGAGTTCTGCTTTATAAGTATGTCTGTGTTGTATTTCCATGGTTCTTTTATCCTCCCAGGCAGTTTCATAAAATTCTCTTTTCATTTCGACTATGTTTAATGTTCTTATTTTTCAGCCATCAATCACCCATTTCACAGTTCTTTATTGTTAAATCAAATGTAAAAGCAAATATAAAAGGTAATCTCTGAACATATGGTATTGAATCCTAGAATTACAGGCTCCTTAAAAGTAAGTGGTATTATTCCAATCGCAGACACTCAGTAACATATGTATTTGTGTGCATGTTGGGAAATTAGTGGGTGGATATAGCACATTTACAGTAGCACACACAGACAGATTTGTGTGTGTTAATTAAATTAAAAGTGCAGTCTGTGTTAATTAAAAGCACAGATGTTAATAAGGCATCTCGCACACATGGGTGAAACTACACTGGAGAAATGTAAAGCAGGTTAAACATTTACAAGAAAAACCCACAATGTGACTATGTGATATTATCTAATCTAATTAAGGTGTGGGATACATTTAGTTTTATTCAGGACGAAAGCAAAACAGTTGAGCCACATGGTTTACAGTACAGAAGCAAACCTTAAGCAAGATAATGTAGTGTGTTTTTAAGCCACGGTTCTGATACACATGTAAAGAGAAAAAACACAACAGCTGGAATAAATATATTTTTTAGAAGTCTGTTGTAAAGTATGGCAAAGCAGGAAACATGATGAAGCATAAAGCAAATAACTAACACAAAAGAATGAGGTCTTGCAAGGTTTAAGAACATGCAAAATAATAATAATAACAACACTGGTTGGTTATTGAAGGTACGTATTTACCTCTGTGTATATTTTAAGCTCCGCGCATTTAGTTTACTTATATAAAGTAAATAGAAACTGATACTTTTCAAGCTTTTCCCTCTAGTAGTGAATTGTTGGTGATTGTTCTGAATGCATGATTTATTTGAAATATTCATAAAAAGTCAATTGTTTGCTCAGTAAAACAAAAATTCAAAACGTGCTGATAGAATCAACCTTGTTCTTTCCATAGACATCTGAGCAAGCTCAGTGTACCCACCGCCTCTCTAATGGGGGGGGGAAACACAGAGCAGTGAGTGAGGCCAACAGTTTTAAACAACAGCTTGGGCTTTTATTTTTTAATACCATTTTCCTTGTTTTTGTTTTTACTGTTGTTTGCAGTGTTGTGGTGATTTTCCTTTTTTAAAATAAATTTTTAACTGTGTTTTTGCTTAGCTTAGACCATGTAACTGCTTCTTGGACTTCAACCAGAAAATCAGCTGGACTGATTCATAAAAAAAAAAAGAAGAGCCCAAAACAAAAAACTATACTGTAAAAAGTAAAACACTGAATCAACTTTAAAAAAAATAATAATAATAATTCTTCAATAGATCACACAAACAGAAAAAATGAGTTGAATGAATTATTATTATTATTGCATTATTAATTTGTGTATGACCTATTGAAGAAAAATTGTTAAGTTGACTCAGTGTTTTACTTTTGTTCTGTGTGTTGCAGGTCACAGCTCATGCTCAACATCCTGGATCTCTTATTGATGTCTTTTCTGAGTGCCTTATTTATTAGAAACCTGTAAACCTCCAATTCCTCCCTTTGTCTTTTTCTGTCATTCCACCCTGTTTCGACCTAAAACATCCAGTAAAACAAAACCACGAAGAAAAGGAACACAATCACATACTCACGGCAGATTTTATGACACTGAAACAGAAGCTAGTTCACAGCAGCACATTTACCTGAAATAATGTCTCAGAGGTTAAAGAGTTAACCTAACAAACAAGTAAAGGAAAAAAAAACAACAACAAAAAACATTGCATGAAAGGAAGAAAGTGAAAGACACAGGGAACGAAAAAAACATAAGGGATAATGAATATCAGCAGTAGAGTATATGTTAATTACCATTATTTCCAGTCATTTTTATTGGTTATTAAAGCAGTTATTATGCAGTTGTTATTTTTAACATGTCATTGAAATTACTACATTATTAGTTTCACAATTCAAAAGTATTACCCCATTGTTATCATGTTATTACTGAACTGTAATGTAAAGCGCTACCACTTCTGTTTGATAAAGGTATCAGGTGTCACATTTTGACGGATTTAGGACGTTCTCATTGCAGAAGTGGGATATTATGTTCAAAACTACCTTGTGTGTAAAGTTTACAAGTTAATATAATCTCACTTTATTATCCTTGAGGAGAAATTCAGATTATATTTTTCTCACCCTAATATAGACAGCACCTACTGCTTGCATTAGCATTAACATTAGCATTAGCACATGAGGAGCAGCTGCCACTGAAGGCTCTTGCAGATCAACTCCAGATCTCCATCACTATGATCAAGGACACTGACAGAAGAATTAACCGACATGCAGATGTTTTTAATGGTGGCAGGGAAAGAAACACATTCAAAACAGAATCAAACACTGAAGCTTCTTGCTGTGAATTGCTAACAACTATGCCACTGTACCATATAAGCAAAAAAACAAAACAAACAAAAAATACAACAGTTTATTCTAAATAAAATAAAGAAAATGACAGCTTATAACAGCAAGATGGAGGGGTTGTCATTCAGAGTCTAACATGTTGCAGCATCATGTTTCTACAGTGGCACTGATTTCTTATTCTTTTTAGCTCACAAGCAATTTCTTCAAACATGTTCTTGATGAAACTACTCGTTGGATTAATTTCAAATGTTACATTTAGTGTCCTGGGGAGAATGTCAACAAAGTTTGTTCACAGATTTGAGGAAATTAAATATAGTTACTATTGAGCAGTGATAGGAATCATTTGTGTTTAATTAAGTTCTCCTCCAGTGAAAGTTTCACCCACTTCTACTGATCACCTGTATCACGACCACAAGACTTTAACATAGAAGCAGAACCTGACAACCTCACAAATTCAACATGTCTTTGATTGTTAATAGAACATGCTGCTGAGGTATAGGGACATTGGTGCTATTCTTACATTTGGGTAGCATCAAGCTTTAAAATGCTTCGTAAATGTAATAACAATCACTGGCCTGTAACAGGGGCCTTTGGCACTTGTGTGGCCACTGGAGGAGAGTGACAGACAGTACTCACTAAAATATGTGACCTTTTCACTAAATGTCACTAAAAATTACACACAGAACCTTTAAGTGCATATGAAAAAAGAAGTTAAAAAACCAAGGTGATGTCAAATTTAGAGAGTGGCAGTCAAGGAAGGACATGGAACAGAAAAATCTGTAGAAACCAGAGGTTGGTGATGTTGTTCCATTTGGAATTAAAGATAAATGTTTATTTGTTTTTTGTAACGTTTGTTATGTAAGTGTCTTATTTCAGTCACAACCATAATCTTTTTTTTTGCTGTTAACCAAATGTTAGCAACCTTTTGCACTCAATTGTAAAACTGTCAGCGGTATCTGCCTTGTATCCACCACTTCTAATATATCTTGCTTTGGGAGCAGTTGGTAATTGACCTACTGTGTCATTTATGATTCATTAGGTGTTGACTATGTTGATGACTTCCAAGATGAGCAAGGGATGGAAGAAAGAAGAGGAAGAACAGACAAGAAAACAGAGAATCAGGAGTGGATTGCAAGAAGAAAAGGGAGAGGTAAAAAGAAAAGCAGAAGCTTTTCCATCTCCATCATTCCCCTTTTTCTACAGTGCACAATCCATCAACTGTCTAAGCAAAAACTACAGAAAAAAATTATTTATGTCCACCAAGCAAGTTCTGTTTGTTAGTTTGTTAGTCTGTCAGCAAATTTACACCAAACCTAGTGCATACTGATTTTCATGTTGGAGGGGTAGTGCTCAAGCCAAGGACAGAGCCAGCAAATTTTTGAAGGAGATGCAGAAAAACCGTCAGATGACTTTTTTTTTTTTAATATCACAAGGTCATTTGCAGGTCTGTGGAGCCTTTGCAGGAGTATATACTTTGTGCACGCAGGTCGAGTTGAAAATGTGCCTTTATCCCGGTGCTCATACTCTCTTTTTCGACCTATCTTCTCTATCCACTTTCTGTCTGCCTTCTCACTCCTCTCACTCATTTTCACCATTTCCTGTCTTCCTGTCTTCAGTAAAAAAAGTTTTTGATGCCAAGTGGAAACCTTGAATTCAATACATATATAGGATGTTCCAAACACTTTTTACTTTCTAGATATATTTTCATGTCTCATCCACCATCTAATATCAGTATTCCTTTTTTACCACACTTGGGTGACTTGCTTAATAAAACATAAGGCTGTGTATTTTATAGAATGACAAAGAAAACTACTGTGTATTTGTGTTCAACATGAAATGCATTTTGAATGTGACACACAGTAATTTCCTTTGGTTCTGCTCAATGTGCAATGTTTACACCAGTGTTTGCCTGCCAACAGTTCTCTTCTCCTTTCCTGTCTCGTTTCTCATTAGAGTGATATGTTATCTGTTGTAGTAAATCTGCCACTTTCTGCTTGAAACTCGGTGTGAGGCCTTGTCGTCCCAGAATGACGTGTCTGTATACATGACAAATAGTTGTTGATATGTCCCTGCACTGGTCTGACAAAGATAAATTCAGAGAGATTTACAACCCCTGGCAGCCCACCTGTTTCTGCTTCATTTCTGTCTTTCTGTGTTTTTTCTTTTTCGTGTTTTTTCACCTGGATGATTGCGTAGGTACACTGCACTTGACTTCTGCCAGTTTCAACAGCACTCTTTTATATAACTGATAAATGCTAAGTCTCCTCAAGGTGAGAATGGATCATTAACATGAAGCTCTTAAGGGGAAAAGGGCACTTGGAATGACGGTAAGAATTCTTAGAGACACTTCAGAATGCATTTCGCTGCAGAAAATAGGGGGGGAAAATGCATTTCCATTTGTGTGCACACATTTCTCACCTTCATGTGTACTTCAACCACCTTTTCCTTAGCCTGTTTCTCACTTTACTAGGCCTATAGAGTCCAGATGTTACTACTCCTAAGTATGGTCACAAAGCCACACAAATATACAACTACATGGTCCTGTCCACACTAACAAATTTGTCCTACAGTTTTGTAAAGACAGTCTACATAAACTTCATTTTACCAAATATCTCTGTCCACACAAAACAACATCATACTAGTCCAAATGCCAATGCCAAAAATAGTTTCTACTGGAGTTCAAACTGTGGATAATACTGGATACTGGAGTGGATAGAGAGGCAAGAAAATGACAGAGCAACAATACTTTCAGTGTTACAGCCCCAACCAACACTTGAGGAAGTGGATTCTTTACATGATGTGTATTTGTCCATAACACTGGTCTGGTCCGTCTCCCAAAAGTATCAGTACAGACCTCGATCTACTGCAGGTCATACCTGGATATGAGGTTTCAGGTGCAGCTTCATTACATAAAGAAGTAATAAACATAAACAAGATGGAATATGTTGCCTTTATTTTCCAATACCTCTGTTTTCCCTGTTTTAGTACAATATTTTTGTTTGTTTGGTTGGTTTTTACTTCACTTTGGAAGGTGATTTGAAAATCTCTGATTCAGTGACAAAGCACAGTTTATGTGTGGATGAGAGCCCCAAACATCAAAAACACTGTATGTCTGTTTACAAAGTAGTAAAAGTATTAGTGTGGATGGGGCATACGTTCCCCACCAATGAAGTTATGTTTTTGTGTTTATCTGTTTGTTTGTTTGTTTGTGTTCAAAATAACTTGAAAAGTTCTGAACGGATTTGGATGAGATTTTCAGGAATTGTTAGAAATGGGACAAGGAACAAGTGATTAAATTTTGGTGGTGATCTGGATCACTGTCTGGATCCAGGAATTTTTTAAACGTTTTTTTTTAATCATTGGGAGATAGGGCATGATGTCACTGAGCTGCCTATGGGGTCATTCAGCACCAACTAGTGGAGGGAAGTACAAACACTACCTTGGTGGAGGTCTGCACTCTCCAAGTGCTTTTCTAGTTTTAACTAATTTTTCCTATAAATACAAACTAAAAATGTTAGGACGGTGTGTAGACTTACATTATGAATGAATCACAGAACATGCACTGTTCTATGATTGTGTGGAGTATATCACAGTGTATAACACAGTAAGCACAAAATGTTCAGTGGTTTAAACTACTAGAATAGATGTGCATTTCATGTTTTGGAGTGGTTTTGTGGAATAGAGTGGAACTAAATATCAAATAGTGTGAGAACAAAACAAAATTTAAGAAGATGTATTTTAAAAAATCGTATTTTCCACCGATAGAGTAATAATAATGAACAGGAATGCAGCAGTAATAGTTATTGATGGTATGTAATCATTTGTTGCCTTTTTCTGTGATTTAATGATGGACCTATTCTTTATTATGGGCTATATACTTCAGCTGATAAGCCAAGTCATTTAAAGTGAGGTTGGACAATAGAAGCTCAGATTCTTCCAGCTTCATAAAAGACATAGAGTATTATGTCACAATGAAATAGTTATACAGTGTGTGACAATTGTTTTTCTTTTTGGTTGACTTATTTCCTTTTGCATAATGTTTAAACTGGTCATTTCTTTTCTCTTATGTTTGAAATAAAGTCTATCTATCTATCTATCTATCTATCTATCTATCTATCTATCTATCTATCTATCTATCT
>JAQQZY010000005.1:49020052-49030396 GCA_030068375.1 Ostorhinchus rueppellii
GTGTGTGTGTGTGTGTGTGTGTGTGTGTGTGTGTGTGTGTGTGTGTGTGTGTGTGTGTGTGTGTTAGGATTGGTAAATTGTAGAGACTGAATGTCCCTACTGGGATAATAATGCAAGTAAAACCTTAAACCTTTTGTTAAGGTGAAAAACACATTTTCCCACAGTACAATAAAGTATACTGTGTTGTATCATAACTTTTTAATCAGTTTTAAAGAAGATACTCTCAAGTCTTAGTAAGGATTAACTGAGCACATTTTCAGCCATGTTAAATTGATCTAAACACGCATCTCTGACCAAAATACACTTTATGCTGTACACTTGTAACATATTTTAGTATTTCTACACAATAGCTCTTTTGGATTTTGCCCTGGAATATCTGCACAAACATGACATAGACAGTCCTTGAGATCACGCACCCCACCTCACAGAGCCTGAGATTCCCAAACATAAAAGAATAACCAAAGAATATATGAACAATTCTGCTTATATGCACAAGAATAATTGTTATTTAATTCAGGTGGACTAGATTTTTCACAGATTTGGAGACTGATGACAAAAACATGTATGGTGCAGTAAAGCCTAGAAGGAATGATTGCAGACAGAGTTACACAGAGCTCTAATTGGGATGGGATGGACTGAAGTTGTGAGCAAGTGGATGAAAAGAATCTTGTGACCAACTCTTATGTCTGTCTGGCCAAACTATAGCAAAGCTTTGTGCCAAACAGACTGTCGAAAAGTCAGTCCTTGTTGTTAATTTTGATTTCCAGAGGGAAAGAGAGGGACAGGATAGAGGATGAAAATGAAAAAGTGGAGACAGAAATGACTGAGAGAGCAGCTGAAAAGCCAGAAAAACTGAGATACAAAGCTGTGACTCTGTCTTCCACTCACTGCTTTCAGACCTGGTGTGCTGAGAACTGAACAAAAACTCTCTGATGCTGAAAGGAATAGTGAAATGTGACTTGTTCAGGTAATGTTAAGTGTTCACTGTCCAACAAGAGATAATGCAGATGATATATACTTAAGGCCCCACACCATCAAAACAGTCAAACAGCCCTGTTAAAATGTTAACATGAATAAACACTGAGTCAGCTATTGCACAGTTAATGGCGGTATTAACGGTGAGATCAATGTTAATAATTACCCCAGACTTTGACTTTGTTTGCCCCAGCATCTGTGTTTATCCCATTCTGCTAAATGTCATTGAAGAACTACATTGGTTGGCAGAAAAAAAAAAAAGAAAAAAAAAATGTTATATGTAAGTTTATTGCCTTTCACCAGGTATTTGTAGTGGGTGTTTTAACAAAACAATAAGCCACCCAAGGCTGTGATTTCCAGCTAAGGGAGATTATTAATACCCTGTTAGCTTAATACTTTAATTACATCCCTTGTAGGATAACAGCCATATATGTAACTGTTTACCCTACAATTCTTTCAATACAGTGTGTTCTGGTATAAGATCAGTTAAGCAATGCCAGACACAGTCGTAATGGATATAAACGAAACATTAACCATCCAGGTTGACAAGTGACAAAAAGCAAAAGGAGGCAAAATACACAAACCTTATGTGAGCATTGTTTAAATATTATTGTATAAATAAGAGCAACTACATTGTCTGAGTTTGTGACAGAGTCTTTACTGCAGTATGGAAAAAGAAGAAAACATTCTTTAAAAACGGTAGGTTTTGGCTGACGGGAAACTGTAAAGCATCCTCCACAGGGCTGCAGCTATCAGAGCTGGTGGGCCAAGTGAGAAGGGTTGGAGATTTTATTTGTTCTTTGTGTTTGTAATACAGTGATCCAACTGATCGGAGGGAGGACCAGGAATCTCAAATGGTTCATTGAATATACACTGCAGTTTTTAGAGTGTGTTCAACATCCTGTCTTTTCCTCATGTGGACACATGAAGGATATGATCTCACACAAAACAGGGTATATGCTTATTTGCAATACAAAGCTTAAAGGTTGTCATATTCAGTGACATCTGACAGTACAGTTGTAGATTGTAACCAAATGAATACTCCCTCAACTGCAGTGTCTGCAAAAATCATGCAAGTCCTTTGTTGGGCTTCTTTTTTTTTTTTTGTCCATGCTTGGCTCTTTAGTTATGGGGATATTAATTCTGGTTCAAGAGTACATGACAGTAAGGTGTCTCAAAAGATCATATATAATAGTAATGGCTCTGTCCAGTAACTTCTATATTAATTTATAACTTCTATGTTTTCCATCACATTATAGCCCATTGTCAAGCATGTGCTGTACTAAGTCACTGCTCCACCAGTCAGTCATGGTCAGCGACATGTTGCCTGCTTCAGGGGCTTTTCCAGCGCTGGTAGTGATGCAGTAACGCTTTATTGTCCGTTTACCTGGACTGTGATGCACTGCTCACTGACTCGTACAGCAGACACTGGTCTAAGATGACACATTATCGGCCAGTGTTAGGTCACATCCCAAGGACAATGGCAGAGTGTGAAGGTTACAGCTGCACAAACAACAAGCACTAACATGTGGTTTCCATTCAATCTCTGTCACTGACTGCTACTTTTTTTTTTTTTTTATCTGTACTGATCACCTGGAATCAACAATGGTACATCACATATCCGGTAATGGCTGCTCCCCTTAGGTTCTGCCCCTCCCTGTAATCTACATAATGAAAATATCTATTTTGAAGACACAATTCAAAAGTCCCAAACCCTTTTTTTTAGCCTCCCGCCCCCACCGAAGGCACGCCTCCAAACTACTGGAACGTGCAATGGTTGTTCCAAAGGTTCACGTTCACGAGTGCTGCACAGTATCAATACACTAACCTTTGCTAACTTTTTCTCATGGCTCATTCACGGTAAGAAAATACTTGACAACATTGTAATGAACCTAAACAATAAATATGATTATTGCTTCAAGTTATATTTATCAGTATATGAGATTAGAAGTTGGACTTTTAACTTGTTATACGGATATGTGTTTCAAGGAAGGCTAGTAAGAACAGCTGACTACTGTAAGACTGATGTCAGGGTAGCAGCCCACTAAAGTTTGCTTTATCCTCTATTATCCTCTAACTGGTTGGATACTTCTTAAAATGACAACAAATACTGGAAAGCAACGAATACCCTCAAAAAATCATAAAGGCATAATGGTATCTTACCTATCAAGTAGAAATACACTTCCCAGTTCTTTCCGGTCCTCCACTTGACTCCACTGCTCAAATGCCACACCAATGTTCACTCTCCTCTGCTCTTGTAAAGCCTTTTTCTTGGCAGTAGCCTTCCTTCTCTAACACAGTTCTGCATTTACATGTTGTTGCCACCTTTCCAAGTGTCTACATATTTTATCTTTGTATGCTAGCTAATATAGCTATCCAAGCTCAGTTTCCTAGGTAGGAGCTCCAAGCTTCTAAGGACACGTGATTCCTACCCGAATAGGGCTGCACGTGGAGGGGAAGGGGGCAGGGACAAATGGCAGTTGACTTTGATAGACATATCACCATTCAATCATTTCAAGTGGATGGTCAAAATGATTGGATGTTGTTTTTGCAGTGCTGTCTGTCCCACAAGTGACTAAAACTTTCTGTTTTTGTGTCAGAGTATTTAATTAATTGTTTACAACCGGGATGTGAAGGGGATTATTATTATTATTTTTTTTTTTGCAATATAGTAAAAAATGCTCCAGGAAAATATCTCAGAACCCACCTTTAATGTTGCCAGTACAGGTACACTTTATTGTTGGATGCCACTTGCTAAAAAATAAAAACAGAAGAGGAAGGACTGTAAAATACAACACTACTCCATGGTAATGATCACACAAGTACTGCATTATCACCAAGGAGTAATGTAGCCAGTGAATTAGGTGTAAAGTGTGTCTTTTATTCTCATGTGGTTAACCAGAGTTGTCAATTTAATGCAGAAAAGTGCTGTCCATGGATCAAGGCCAGTGAATGAACATCAATGAACATTACAGAGCCTAGATGTGGTATCATCTCTCCTGTCACACACTGATAGTCCATGCCCATTTATGACTTCATTTGTGTCTTGTTTGTACAATAGTGCCTCACATTGCAGTACTTTACTGAGACATATTTTAAAGATATTTCTGTCTCATAGACTTTATTACAAAAACTCTATAGTGAAGTAAGATTAATCATTATAGGGCAAAATGTATCTAGTGTAAGGTATTACATCCCCACTGCAGTGATTTTGAAAACTGACTTCCTGAGAGTTTCTTGTGGAAGCACTGTGCACCTTTGAGCCTTGAAACCAGGCAAAGAATATGGTTCAGGGATTCTGACCTGGCAAAACCCCATGATTTGTGAACAGATGGATGTTGCTGAGAGGGAGGCCATCTAGATGAAATGTTAGTTGAGGGAATAGAATCTGGAGCATACTCTCTAGTGTGTGACCAGTTACTGTATGGGGATGCCACTGGTCAGGTGGGAATAATGTGCCCAGACGGTCTCTGGGTGACGTCCAGACTTGGCACTGCCTGTCTCAGTGAGACACTAATGTCTGCAGATGGAACAGAATGCCACTGGATCTTCACAGCCAGGTGGGGCACTGATGAAAGGATCAGACTCCAGATGGCAGACATTACCCAGAGATTCTTCAGAGTTCGGCAGTACGGAGAGGGCAGGCAGGGGACAACTGTGATGAGATTGACAGCTTTACCAGAGTAAAATGGCAAACAGACGGTGGTGGCAGAAAAAGATGAGCAACAATGACAGGGTGGCTGTAGCTCAGTAGACAGAGCAGGTCATCCAATAACCACAGGCTTGGTGGATCAAATTCTGCTCTGTCCTAGTCAGGTGCTGTTGTGTCCTTCATTGGTGTATGAATGTGTATGAATGTTTGGTGGTTGTTGTATGGTGTTACACTTCGTCAACCTGCCCAGGGCTGCTCTAGCTGCAGATGTGGCCTCCTCTGATGTCTAACGCACAAAGATAAGTAAACACTAGAGGGAGCGTCAGGGCTTTTGTCACGGGAGCATCTTGCTACCATCTTGGTCTAGAAAAGGTTGTCAGTACTACATAATATAGAAAAGAAACAACTGTCACTAGAAACTAATCTTACAAAGAGAAATTTGCTAAGGACATTGCTAAAAAAAAATCAATAGGCCATAGCATCAACATTTTATCATATAGCTATTTTGTAAAGTGGCTGGATAAATGCTAGAGTTATACTATACTAGAGTTTACTCATATTTTATATTCTGATAATTTCATATTTACCAAAAAAAAGCCACTGTTTTTTTTTCGCATTTATAAACCTGTATGATTACGTTATGAATCGCAGTTTGGTTAACAGTTTTCACCTTTTCCAAATGTTAGATCATTATGTTATTAAGCAATTAATTGTGTAATTATTAAAACATATTAGAATCTACATGCTCTATAAATATGCGTACTGCTCAATTTTTTAAAATTCATTTAAGTCTATATTGCCCATATTTTTTTAAGCCTGTGTGATTACGTTATGATGTTTCCTTCAATTAATAATATTTATGATTAAATTTATTTTCTTTTTTGTTGCTTGTTTCTATATTTTATTTTTTCTATAAAAACGTACAGTGGTAAGACTATGGGTAATCCTATTTTTTAGCTTTAACCATGAAATACCACTGCCATGTGTAGATTTTCATAAGGGGGTGGGGCTTAGCTTCCTGTTCCAAGATGGCTGCCAAAGTTGGACATTTCCGCTTGAGGCAAGCACTGACAGCGTCCGCTCTAGTGTTTATTTATCTCTGTGGTCTGATGTACCACGATAAGTGTCTTGCATCATTTCCTTTTGTGTGCGTGTTGCCGCAGCAAATTACTAGTTATAGTATAATCACTGCTAATATCTAGTGCCATTCTAGATTGCTTGTTTATTAGACAGTCGCCCGTTATTAGAGCTTCAACTAGACAGTGAAAGCTATCACACAAATGGTACCCTCTTATGATCTGTTTAGTCTCCAATGGCTAATCTACAGTATCTTAGCAGCTAATATGGCTACTCTCTCTCCCTTCCACTTTCCTTTTCTGTCTTGCTCAGCATGTTGGATGCTTAGTTTCTCCCCCGCTACCTTTAGTGAAAAAGGTACTTGTAATAAATGTAGTGTATTTGCGGCCATGGAAACAAGGCTTAGCTAATTGGAGGCACACAGGTCCACTCCAAGACTGAAGTGATCACTGCAACAGCCAGGTACCTTTAGCTGGAGCAGACCCACCTCAGGTTAGCCATCCCTCAGCAGCTCATGAGCAGCCAGGATAACAGGAATAGTGGGCGACTGTCCAAAGGAAGCATAGTGACAGGCAAAAGCCTCGGGTTCACCACCTTCCACTTCGTATTTTCAACAAGTTTTCCCCACTCAGTAACACACCTGTTGAGGAAGAAACTCAGGTCATTGGCAGCTCTTTGTCAGCATTGGGGGCGGCTATGGCTCAGGTGGTAGACCAGGTCGTCCAATATCTGGAAGGTTGGTGGTTCAGATCCTGCTCTCTTTCCAAGTCAGTCAGTTATGTCCTTGGGCAAGACACTTCACCCTCCTTGCCTCCAGTGCCACTTACACTGGTGTATGAGTGTGTGTGCAGGACTCTTGAAAACAAGATTATCAATCTCAATTAGACTTCCCTGGTAAAATAAAGGTTTAAAAAAAAGCTGTATTTTGTGAAGCTGGACAGGGAGAGGGCCATTTGGGCCTTGTTGCTAAAGCTGCTGCCCCCGCGACCCAGATAAGCGTAAGACAACGAACAAATTTAGACACACCAGCGACCATCGTGAAATTCACTTTGGGGGTCAGAGCAGGCGACATTGAATCATATTTAAAACTGCTGGCTTAGGATGAACGTAAATACTGTAAGTAAGTAATTCATGTCGGCAGTGTAACACGCCAATCAGAAGGCAACAATATTAATACTGAATTGGTGTGAACTTATGATAAAAGTATGTCAAACTTTGTAGTTTCCTTTGGTCCCTGACCTAATCTGACCAGTGATGACATTTTCAGTCGTATGTCTTAACTCAGTCTCTGGCTGTCTAGTGGTGGTCCATCTCAAGTTGATGAGTTTGTTGATAATACAGTAGACTTTCTTCAAAAAAAAAAAAACAAAACACATTAGATCTAATTGCTCCACTAAAAAATAAGGTTATGAAAAAAAGGAAAGTGAGCTCCTTGGTTTAATTCTCATACTCACAAATTAAAGCAGCATTCCCGAAAACTTGAGAGAAAGTGGCGTTCTACTAAACTGAAAGAACACCTTTCAACCTGCCAGGACAGCCTAAGTCCATCTTTAAATCCTTCAGACCCAGAAACTACAGCATTGACCATTGAACCATTTGGTTACATTGATTGCTTTTCTCTCATAGAGATCAGTCAGCTAATTTCAATAGTCTTCATATAAATCGTCCACCTGACCCAGTTCCTTTAAAACTCATCAAATATGCTGTACCTTTACTTAGCAGCCACTTCCTTCATATGATTAAGTTGCCATTATCAACTGGCTGTGTACCACAGTCTTTTAAAGTAGCTCTAATCAAACCTCTTCTTGATCCTACAGTTTTAGCTAACTATAGACTCATATTAAATCTTCTATTCATATCGAAAAATTCTGGAGAAAATAGTTGCCAATTAGTTTATGTGACTTCCTTCAAGCCAACAGGCTATTTGAGAATTTCCAGTCAGGTTTTAGAGAACATCATAGTACAGAAAGGGCAATGGTCAAACAACAATGACCTTCTAACTGTTTTAGATACAGGTCCTGTTTCTAGACTGCTTTTATTAGATCTTAGTGCGGCTTTCACACTGCTCATCACATCCTACAATGATTGGAACAATCAGTTGGTATTAAAGGATCGGCATTAATGTGGTTCAAATCCTATGTAACAGATCATTACCTCTGCCCAGGAGGTTATGCGATCGCCCGAGTTTGTGTGTTCATGTGTTCGTTCTTTCGTTCATTCGCTGCAGCAACTTCAGCCAGCCACAAGGGGGCGGAGGTCTGCACTCTTTGAGTGCTTTTCTAGTTTTCAGTTTGTTAATGTTAATAATGAATCTTTTAAGTGCATTACAGTTAGTTGTGGAGTTCCTCAAGACTTAGTTCTTGGACAGATACTGGTTATCTTATGCTACATTTCCATTACATGGTACCGACTCAGCTTGGCTCAACTTGATTCGGCTCTGCCTTTTTGTGTTTCCTTTACAAAAAACCTCCTGGAATCTGGTACCTGGTACTAGTTTTTGGTATCACCTCCACCAAGGTTCTAAGTGATACTAAACCGTGATATATAAACACTGCAGACCACTGATTGGTCAGACAGTTTTCTCTGTGACCCACTGTTTAAAAACACAGATGCGCAAGTTGACAGTAAATATAGCGGTACATTAGTCCACATGATAACATCCCAAAACTACACCATGGTCAGTTGAGGAGATTCAGTCTTTGGTGGTCAATGTAAAAATTCAGACAAGACAACATGCAATGAGCGATTTTTCAGTAACTCTCTGAGCAGACGACATGGAAATAATGCATTACATCGGAATACTGAGTTGAGCTGGTTCCATGTAGTGGAAAGGCTGCATTTTGCATTCTCCATCCTGCTTTCTTTAGGCAACTTAATGAGGAAACACTGTCAACTTTCATTGTTATGCTGACAATACCAATTATATTTATCTATTAAACCTGATAAAGCCAAACTGCTAACTAAAAAAACAGGAGTGCCTTAAAGATATTAAAGATTGGTTGACCAGCAACCTTCTGCTGTTAAACTCAGACAAAATTCAGTCATTGTGCTTGGTCCAAAAACTGCAGTGTCTAGTGAAGTAGTCACCATGGATAGCGTAACCCTGGATCCCAAAACCACTGTGAAGAAGCTAGGTGTTATTTTTGATCATTTTTTTATTATTTAACTGACACATAAAACAGATTCTAGAACTTTTGCCTTTTTTCATCTGTGTAATATTACTAAAATTAGGCATATTTTAACACAGAATGATGCTGAAAAAATAATCCATGCTTTTATTACATCAAGACTAGATTATTGCAACTCACTTCTCAGGCTGTCCCAAAAAGTATTTAAAGACCATTCAATTCATCCAGAATGCTGCTGCTCATGTTTTGACTCGAACCAGTACCAGAGACCATAGTTCTCCTGTGTTGGCTTCTCTGCACTGGCTCCCTGTAAAAGCTAGGATAGACTTTTAAATACTCCTCCTCACTTACAAAGTTCATCATGAACAAGCACCTACTTATCTGAAAGAGTTTTTAATTCCATACAATCCATCTAGAGCACTGCACTTTCATCATGTGGGCTCAATGGTGGTTCCCAGAATCTCCAAAAGTAGCATGGGAGCTAGAGCCTTCAGCTATCAAGCTCCATTATTACGGAATCACCTCCCTGTCTTGCCCAAGAAGCTGACACCCTCTCTATGTTTAAGAGTAGGCTTAAAACTGTCCTTTTTGACAAATCTTAGAGTTGGGGTGCTTATAATTATGCTGCTATAGGCTTAGGCTGCTGGGAGACTCATAAGGATACACTGAGCTCTTCTCTGCTCCTTTTGTTGGATCTCCTCCTCCTGTCTGCTCCTCCTCATCTTTGACCTTCTCTCTCCTAATCTTCCCTTCTATTTACGGTCCAGCAAATACTGTACATGTTACTGACTTGACTTCTTCCCTGGATCATCTCTGGACCTGCTGCTGTGGTCCTTCTCTCCTGCCTTCATCGTCATCACTCATTTATCTATATAGATGTGAATTTATTGTAGAGAATATTTATTATATAATTTATCATATAGTTCCATAGATGGTTTCTATTATTTGTACTAACTGTTGCAGTAGTAGTGTATGCGCTGTTAATACTTGTATTTTTAGTTGTAATATTAACAGTTATGGACATCTATTGATAATTATTCTCGCTCTAGCTGTCTTAGTGCCCTATATTTCCCCCATCTCCTTCAACCTCTCTCTCCTTTTTCCTCCTTTACCCTCTCTTTTTAAACCCACCTTGTCAAAGCAGATGACCCACCACCAGGAGTTGGGGTCTGCTTGAGATTTTTGCCTGTTAAAAGGACATTTTTTTCTCACCACTGTCACCAAGTGTTTACTCATGGAGGATTCTCTTCGGTTTCTGTAAATTGGCTTCAGAGTCTGGCTTTGACCAGCTCTATTTGTTTGTTTCAATTTATTTGATGGATTGCTTGAATTTGATTGAGATCAGATGTATTTTACCACCACCAATGTGTGAAGATGAGAGTGAAAGAATAATGGATCAAAAAATGTAAAGTGCTCTGAGTGTCTTGAAAACTGTTACAGAAATCTAATCCATTATTATTATTATTATTATTATTATTATTATTATTATTATTATTATTATTATTATTATTA
>JAQQZY010000005.1:49048503-49059486 GCA_030068375.1 Ostorhinchus rueppellii
TGTTAGGTTTTTTTTTACTAATTACTCCTTTTAGCATTTTTCTTTTACCATTTTTATTTCAATGTTAAAATGAATTTATTACAATTTTAATCATTGTATTCTTTGTATTCCTTCTAGTTATACAAAGTTGTCTTTGACCTGATTCTGAGCATTTCCATTTAAAGTTTGTATTCTATTTTTTATTGATTTATTTTTATTTGCACACTCCTATGGTGAACTACAGAGGTTTTAATCTCTCATGAGTGTTTTCAGACATGTTTTCACCTGATTTGGGTCCAGCAGTTTCCTTTTTTTAAGATCATTTATGATTTCTTCATATGTTTTGTTGAAACCTTCTGCATCCCCTTTATTCTCTTTTGTGCTACATTCTAGCTTTTCCTGACACACAGAAGAGGACCAAATTGTCACCAATTACTGGGTTTCCCTGGGAGACTACTCCATATTCTTCTTTTTCTGACAGGTTCTCACACATGTCCATCTTCTCTTTACAACCTGTACTGTATATTATATTACGCACCCATGATGGTTCGCACTTCAGGTCAAGAGTAGCAGCTGGGAGCCAACTTTGCAGGTCACAAACCAACCTATCTCAGGTTGAAATTCTCCAAATGATTCAAAATTAGGTGTGTGAACTGGAGCAGCATCCATTATGTGTTACTGGTTGGGGGGTGAAAGTGGTCCGCCTTCACCTCCTAACTCCCACTGGCAAACGGTGTATTGAGGTACAATTCTGTACAGCTTTTTTAGCTTGATGGTACTCAAAGTAGAACCACTACAGTTGTTATGGAAAGGCTATATCCCTACTCACAACCTCTGTAGGAATGTATTGATCAGGTTCTAATTCATGGGTTATATGGGTGAACAAATAAGGGAAACATGTAAAAACAACCCAGCAACTCCATGACAGCAACGCCGTCATTGCATTCATTGGCTTTTGCCCATTTGTTCAGTGAAGAACAGATGTGCCAATACAACAAATAATTCTTTACTTGTGGGCGTGGTCAAGGGGAGGTATACGTGTGTACGTGTGTGTGTGTGTGGGGGGGGGGTACCCTATTATAGCTTTTTTTAAATAGAAAATTTTGTCGAGTTTTTGGATGTGTTTTTGGCTTTGAAAAAGAATATAGGTATTTGATCCATGAAACCATGAAATTAGTGTTTGTTGTTGTTTTTTTTGTTTGTTTTGTTTTGTTTGTTTTTTAATGGTTTTACTTGGAATTGCCTAATAAACAGAAGGCAAAGATATTCATACCTATTTTACGGTACCTTGTACACTTTAACAAAAAAAAATATAGATAACTATGAACTTTGCATATCTTTTTCCTTGATCCATTATCGATGACTATCTTACTTGCACTAAATATTTATTTAACAACCTATCCTGATCACATGGTTACATAACATTTAACCTCACTAAGTGTACACAAATATGAATTAACATCAACTTACAGTATATAGTGATAAATAACAGGGTGTGTCAGAAGAAATGACATTTTTTCCCTTTTTACTCTGGGTCACAGGGGTAGTAACATCAACACTTAGCGAGGTTTGCACGGCCCTCCTTTTATTTTTGACCCTCCCAGTCACCGTTGCAACCTCTGAGCAATCATTTTCAAAATTAAAGCTCATTAAAAACCACTTGAGGAGCGCGACGGGGCAGGAGAGACTTGGTGAACTAGCAGTTTTGTCCACTGAAAATGAGCGAGCCAAGAAGACAGACATAAGGCTCATTGTGGATGAGTTTCGCGGAGTGCAAGGCTCGCCATGTGCCCTTTAAATAGTGGTGAGTAAGTCTAATACATTCATTCATTCATCTTCTGAACCCGTTTTATCCTGACTAGGGTCACGGGGGTCGCTTGGAGCCTATCCCAGCTACTTAAGGGCGAAGGTGGGGTACACCCTGGACAAGTCACCAGTTCATCAGAGGGCTGACATATAGGGTCTATTTCACGAGGCAGGTTTAACACATTCTAAGCTTAACCCTGAACTCTGAGTGGATCAACCCTGAGATAGGAATGTCAGGGTTTTCAACAACAGCTGATCTGAGATAGTTTGATCAACCCGGAATAGTTTGACTGAGAGGTAAGTGCATGCACCGCAACTCTGAAAAGACATCAGTGGAGCCCCGATTCAACGATTCACCATGGCAATGAGGAAGCGGAAGGCTGCGTTTTTCACGCCACTCGAAATAGACATTTTAATGCACTCACACAGAGTGTTTGAATGTGTTTTTAGAAAGAAGTGGAACACCACTGGAGCTGCAACAGAGACGGATACAGTGTAGAAGAACAGTGGGTCAGTGTAAGTTTAAATATAGTCACAGGAATCACAATAATATTACGCAGAAAATCTGCATGAATGGTATCATATTAATTTATTTAATTTAGGTGCAAACCCGTGGGGCAGAAGTGCAGTGGTTATTGTAGTATTTTATTTATTTATTTAACTGTTCGAAATAAAGCAGACCAAATGAAATGTGTATTATGTCTTTATTTGACTGCTGTGGTGATGATGATGGTGCCTTCATCTCTGTATTGATTCTGTCCTCTAGTGTCTCTGACTGCTCTGTCTGTCCTCATACAGTTGTCTCTTACTGATATCTTCTGCATCTCTGATATTATACAAAAAACTCCCATTTGCAAAGAAATGCAGTTCAACACATAATATCTGCTGGATGTCAGAGACCGCCGTAAAGTTGGCAAGACATTCACAGATTCACAGCTCAATAGATCGGTCTTGTGACCGATCTACTTGTGTAGATCGGTCAGTGATCAGTGAGATACAAATGACGTCGCCATGTAGCTTTGGTAACACAGAGAAGCTCCTTCAACCCTGTTTTCATCCACACAAACGGCAGATGACATTGCCTCCAATGTAGAGCCAGCGCGTGAGCAAGGGTTTAGGGACCGTCTGTCAGAGCTTGACTACAGTTGGTGATGTTGTAAATGTGTGGACGGATTCAGTAGTAGATGATGGACTGTGATGTGAAACGGTACCGTTTAAAACGATAATGTGTGTAAATGTTCGAACATCTATGGTCTGAACCATCTCCTATGAATATTGGATACTCTTCGCAGCAAAACTGCATGTTCATCCACGGTATCGTTGTCAAAAGAATATGTTAGTGAAAAAACTCTCCACCTAACGTGTCTGATGTTCTTCTAATAAAGGCCTACGGGGGGATTTTTAAAAATAATAACAGACAGCAGAACTATGTTACGCTAAACCTCGCCCGCTGTCTGAAAGAATGAGGAAATCAAATAGTGTGTGTGGCTGAAAGTGGGTGGAGTCAGAGCGAAACTTGAGGTTCATTGAGAAAAACCTGCTCCAGACTAGGTTTGGTTCATAGAGTCTGTTACTATGGTAACTGTCCCAGAATTTGGGTTACCTCCCTTTGTAAAATGGAAAAAACAGGGTTTCTCTCAGTTCAAGGTTAGAAAACTCAGAGTATTCAAAAAACTGGATTCACGAACTAGACCCAAACAATCATTCTCACATCTATGGGCAATTTAGATTAACCAATTAACCTTTCAATGGATGTCTTTGGATGGTGGGAGGAAGCCAGAGTTGGAGAACCCACACAGACACTGGGAGAACATGCAAGCTCCACACAGAAAGGCCCCACCCCCATTGACTGGTGTTGGAATTGAACCCAGGACCTTCTTGCTATGAGGCACGAGTGCAAACCACTACACCACCATGGCACCAAGGTACTTTATATGGCCCACAAGTTCATTTACAGTCATAAATTCAATAAAAAGTAGGTCTAATACTTTTTATTGAATTTATGACTGTAAATGAACTTGTGGGCCACTGTGCCAACTTTACAAAATGCTGTAGCTATATTGAGTTAGTAGCCTGCTGTGCTTTCAGTAGTTGAAGTGGTTTGTTAAAGTGGCTGTCAGAATGATGTGAATGCTATCAGTGCGGCTGAAATGCTTTGATTTTGTGTTGCTATAATTAGGAGCCTTGCCTGGTGTTTTTGGTTGTTCTCTTGGTTTGTTGAGCTTCATGTCCATTTGAATGATGTCAAAGTGTCATGGTTGCTGTCCTTTGGTGTTGAACTCTTACTGTCAAATTCTTTGACCAGTGTGTCAAAAATGTAGAACCGCTTGTAAGCCCACTGCTGCAGGCATGTTTATGTTGTAAAGCGATGTAATCACAAGCTTTAATGGGTTTAAAGCCATGTTGTATATAATAAAGTTGTATTTGGAAACATATCTGTTTTCTTCAAACTAAATAGTCTTTCTTTTGAGTCTATAGTCCTTTTTGATTCATTACTTTCTTTTGCCCCAAATGAAAATTTTAGTTATGGCACATTTTTGTTACAACACTAACTGGTGTTATAGAAACGTATAGTTAACATATGTTTTGTTAGGAACAGGGCATTTTAACCATTTGCATAAGTTAAACAAGAGTGCTCAGTAAGCGCAAACCTCCGCCAAGGTTATGACGTCATGACGTCAAAACCGCTTGAGATATTGACGTCATAATTTACCACATGATAGCAGGTGTGACCCTCTATCATCCCACAAAGGCACAGCTCAACAGAGTTATGATTTTTTTAAAATTTTGCACAGTGATGAGAGATAGGGATTTTCCGGATTTTCAAAAAAAATCCTGGATCCAGAGATTTATCCGGATTGTGACCAAAAGTTAATGGAAACATCCTTGGGTGATTCTGTATCACTGGTGAAAATTTCAAGAAAATCCATCTTGTCATTTTTCTGTAAAGTTGCTAACAAACAGACAGACAAACAAACAAATAAACGCCGGCAAAAACATAACCTCTTTGGCAGAGGTAACAAACAAACTTGAGGTTCTTTTTTTTAATCCGCTTTTTTGGCTTATGTTGCTTTTTTTTTTAACACAAAAACATAATTTCATGAAATAATCATTCTTACCATATCAAAAATACCTACCAAATTATATTTCATAAGTTACTTTTATAAGTTACTTATAGGTTATTTTGGCGAAGCAGTATATCCATTTGAACAACTTTTTTTTTTTATCCCTTACTGCTTGACTTGTGTAAATGTGTCTAACTGTTGGCTGGTTTATCCTTCATGTCATCTAAAACACATAGTCAAGGATGAACACAAATGATTTTTAGTGGCCTGAGGGTAATGGTCATAATAACTATAACTTCATATCTGCTCTTCCTTTTGAGCGTGGAATCACAGGGTATTTCTTTACATGTGGTGCTCTGTTGTCTTTTGGGTTCACTTTCCAAATGTTCAAAGTCAAGTTTATTATACCCTCACAGCACACTTTTTTTCCCTCCATAACTGATATATTTGCAAAAAAACTGCACAGTTTTTGTTGTATAGCTTGTGATTGAACTTGGATATTGTTTTAATGACTTTTACAATATTAAAGAGTGTTCAGACGCTTTCATTTTTACATAAAGTGCATGGGTTTCTTTCATTCACATGTATCATATGTCACCATAAGCCTGAGGACACAGCAGCCAAAATAGTTCACCTTTTGGTGTTAATTTGGTTGTGATGTACCTTTCATTACTGGGTGAATCCATTTTGTAGTACATGTTTCTAATTTGCATTGTATTAAACTTGAAGTGCAAAGGCTTTTCTCATGAGCTCTGAAGTTCAAAGACAGTTTATACAATGAACAAAAGATCCAAGTCTTGTTTTTTCCCCTTACAGCTCATCCCAGGGGAACTGTTTTGTTTTTAGGATATATTAAATATTGAAAGTTTCATTTTGCAGCATTGACTAGGTGATGTTGCAGCTATTAATCACCAGCAAAGTACATTGACATATGCAACTAAAAAGAGCTTTTGGTAACATTGAACGATGGAGCCTTTTAATAAAGAAAATCAAAGGATGCAGTAGATGAGTGATTGTGCTGAGGGAGCAAAAGATCAACCACCACTTCATTAAAAAAATACACACACACGCGCGCGCGCACACACACACACGCACACACACACACACACACACACACACTAGGGGAAACTGTCCAACACTTCCTCTATTACTTCAATAATGATTTTTGCTTAAATCCAACTATGTTCACAAATGTCCTTGACAGCTTTGAAAAGATAAAATATGATTTTGTGCAGTACCAGCTGTGCATCTCAACCTCAGGGGATATACAGATGCCACATTTCAGATATTTTAATCCATTCCAAATCACTCAGCTTTGAAACATGTTTTTTTTTCCTGCTGTCAATGTTATTTGGCCAGCCACTCTTACTGTAAGTACAAAAACTAAACAGAGCAAAGTCTGCTTCTAACCCAGATTTTACAGAAGATGAAACTGAATTACCCCCTTCTGTCATGTTTTTTTTTTTTTACAACTTTATTTATCATTTTTCCATTTAGTCACATTATGAAATCATTTCTCACAAAATTTGTGAACAACCCCGTCATGTTTTAAGGTATGGAAAGACATACCAGTTCAGTTAAAACATTACATTGACACTTAGCAGGAAATCTTCTCCCTACAATGACTCATTTAATGTTAGTTTAAACTTGAAATATCTTTACATAATTTTCCTTGTTGTATATGCAATATGGGTGTTTCTGCCAGAATGTGTAAAATTACTGGGAGGAGTAGATGCAAATATTTATTTAGTGCATGCAATGTGATTTACCAAACCTGAAAGTGATTGCTGTGGCTGATTTTGCGTCCATATTTAGTACGTCTGAAAAGCAGGTTTTAACTGGAACAGCTTTGTGCAAAACTGATTGCAGTTGCTATGGTAACGAAGCAGCATAGGCACAACCAACGACAATGCACAGAACCAATCTGTTCTGCTCATGTCAACATACTTTATGGGACTCTTGTAGCAAAGGTTACCACTTCATCTGATGACTGTGATTAAAAATTCACACCGACAATAAGCTATTGTGTGACAAAAAATTTTCAACCCCCCCCCGCATTTGTAGTACAACCAAGCACATTTGCGCCCATTATTTGCGATCTTAGTAAATTAGGCCCTTAATCTCTTGAAGGATTTCTCCACGACGCTTTCCTAACAGTGTTTCCAGTGTTTGTTTTTTCCAGGTCAGGTATTATCTATTCTGTCCCCCAAAACATCTCTATCACCATTAAAATAAAATAAAAAAAATTAAAAAAAATTAAAAGAAAATTGTACAACACACTGTTTAAAATCACCAGATCTGCTCTCGTACACAGAAACTAAGATTCTATCAAAGGCTGGTACCAGGGGGTCCAGACAGACTCCAAGAGAAGCTGACAAGACCTCCTGTACAGGTTTTGAAGGGACATCGGAGAGGATGACAAACAGGCAATGATTTTCAAAGAAAAAGAACTCTGTAGGGAAAGAAGAACAGAGGGAAGGGAGGATAGGGAAAGATGAAAGTAGAGAAGAAGACATTTTACAAGAGGACAAAACATGCAGCGTCGTAGATGACAACACTTCCTGCTGAGGCCCAGAGGGGAAGACGACATGTTTGGGGAATAGAGTTAGAATAGAGGGGGGAAGAGGAAAAAGTGACAAGTACTGGTGTGTATTAGTGACCTGCTGCTCAGGCCTGGAGAGAAGAAATAAAGATAAAACACAAAAATTAGAAAGAGGGGAGAAAGTCAGGCCACAAGGGCAATCTGATATAATCCAAACAGTGAAATTCAGACAATGAGAGGAGGAAAATGCCAGTTTTAGAAGTTTTTTTTTTTTTTTATTCCTGTTGGCACCACATAATTAACTGATCAAAATCTAATCAGCTGGAAATGTAAAACTGAAGCTACAATAGAAAAATAGAGAACTTAAAAGTTCAATAAAACAGCAGCAAAAGACCTCAGAACCAGTTATTTTCACTGGTCTCTCTAGGGGTAGTCAGTTTTTTTGACACATGTACACCACGGATTGGATTAAAAAAAAAAAAAAAAAAAAGAACATTGCTACTGTGACCACTGGTTTGTGGATTAATATTCTGAAGCTTTGACTTTGGGATTTGGCCGTCACCATTTTGGATTCCAAAGTATAAAGACCCAAATATCCAGCGGTGACCAAAATCATCTACTAATATAAAATGTTCAATAACTGTTCAACTAATCATTCCAATCCATGTAAGTAACTAGTGTAAAATGCAGTTTTATGGTCATCAGATATGGCCTATTTGTACATTGAGACACTCCAAAGTGAACATGGAAATGCTGTCATTTTCTATAAGATAGATTCACCAAAAACACCCATGGACTTTGATTAATGACAGTGGATGGAGACACTTGTTTTATGTTCAGTAAATAATATATTTGAAAATGACTTTTTCTTTAGTTTTGTCTGTGTCTCATATAATAACCCTCAACTTTAATGGCAAGGCAAGTTTATTTGTATAGCACAATTCATACGCAGGGAAATTCACAGTGCTTCACAAAAATGTAAAAAAAAAAAAACCAACTTAAAAAAACAATTACAATTAAAACACAATCAATAAAACATAAATAATGATCAATTAAAATAAAGTTAAAGAGAAAAGTGCAGATAGAGCACGTTCAGTTGTTCTATACACAGTTGAAAAGAGCCGTTTTCAGCCTGGACTTAAACATTGTCAGAGTAGAGGCCTGTCTCACATCATCAGGAAGACTGTTCCACACTCCACCATGTTTAGTCCTGACTCTGGGCACGAGAGAAAAAAAACAGTCTCTGAGGTTCTTAGGGTCTGAGATGATTTATATGGGACCACCAGGTCACAGATGTACTTTGGTACTAGACCATGGAGAGGCTTCTACACCAGCAGAGCTGTTTTAAAGTCTATTCTCTGAGCCACAGGAAGCCAGTGCAGAGACCTGAGCGCAGGACTAATATGGTTGCACTTCCTGGTTCTAGTCAGGACCTGAGCAGCAGCATTCTGAATGTACTGTAACTGTCTTACAGCTCGTTTAGAGAGTCCAGTGAGAAGGTCATTACAGTTGTCTAACCTGTTACAGATAAATGCATGGATGAGTCATTCTAGGTCTGGTTTCAACAGTAAACCTTTGATTCTGCAAGGTTTTTGAGATGGTAAAAGGCTGTTGATGTTATTGATTTAATGTGGCTGTTCAAATTTAGCTCTGGGTCCATTATTACCCCTAGATTTCTAACTTGAGTTTTAGCTTTTAAAGAAAAAGAGATTCCAGATGATTGCTAACACTTTCTCTGGGTTTTTGCGGGCCAAAGACAATGACTTCATTCTTGTCTGAGTTTAGTTGGAGAAAGTTGTTTTGCATCCACACAGTGATCTGTTGGAGGCAGTAGCAGAGGGAGTCCACAGGCCCATATTCACTGGCTGTCAGTGAGACGTAAATCTGAGTGTTGTCTGCATAGTTGTAGTACAACACATTATTACTACGTATTAACTAGCCAAGGGGCAACATGTAGAAATTGAACAAGAGGGGACCCAGGATAGACCCCTGGGGGACCCCACAGGTCACCGCCACTTTACATATGTTACCTTGAAAAGTGTATCAGGGAAAAATATTTCTAATTCAATAAAAAGGCCTAAAAGCTAGACTCCAAAAACACCAAATGCCGAGTAAGGTCCACATGAACAGCACCCATGTGTCACAGCTTTAATTATGCTTAACTTGAAACCTTAATATAACTCACAGTAAACTGCTGATTTCTGTAAAAACTCATACTCCATCGATGTTGTGAAGAGGGAAATTAGCCAGAGACTAAACTGTTTAAATATATTTATTTCTGCGGTAAAGTTGGGTCTATGGGGATCAACCCACTTTTGGAACCAGCCTCAAGGGGCCATTTGAAGGACTACGCTTCTTCATTTTGGTCCTACTCAGTTTACACACACACACACACACACACACACACACACACACACACACACACACACACACACACACACATCTACACACCTTTTTCTCATCTGTGCCTGTCCTTTTACTCTCTCTTCCATTTAGGAGTCTCAGCAAAAACATCCGGCAGTGCATAAACCAGCGATTGAAAGTTTACGGACTGTAAATCTGTCTAAAAGCCAGTTTCCTACTCTCACTCTCTGGACAAGTGTGTGTGCATTGATATTGAAAGGTCAGTTACAGCAAGACTGAGTAAGTAAAGTTGTGTATTAACTAAATTTACTGAGCTAGCACCTTGGTAAACAATAACACTGCTGCAGTTGACTTAGGGTAGTGGATGCATACAAACATGGAGTATCATGTACACAGTTTAACAAGGTTGATTGTGCACACACAATGTGTGAAATGTGAGTGTGTACATGAAGCTGAAATAGAAAGGTAGGTCATTTATATTAAAAAGTTTGATTTAAAGTCACCAGTAGATGATTTAGCTTTTGTGTTGTTGACTCCTGATCACTCCACTCTTTAAAATGGATTAGAAAAGAGATTTGGCTTTGGGCACTGAATTGCTTCAATGTTCAAACAATGAAAGAGCTCAGTGTTCTAATCTGTATGCTAATGAATGTGTTTGATATTTCATCTTAAGTCTGTTTCCACAGTGCCTGCACTGTTCTCTGATGCCAAAGGAAAGCTATAGGGCTGTGATCAAGACGGTCAGGCTGAAGGAATTAAAGAAAATCGCTATTGTAAAAGGACAGAATATACAGCATGTGACTATAAAACCCGCGATGTTGAACAAAAACTCTGTTACATTACTGCAGGCATTGAATTAACAATGGAAGCTGATGAGACACGGAGACAGAGATGATGGGAGGCCGACACAATGGAAACTAATGGACGGGAAAAGAAGAGGAGGAACAATGAGACAAAGTGACATAGTGTCATCGCTAATACACACCAAAATCCATAGATATGCATATGCCATTTGTGTATAATACATATCTCCAATCTTATATTTGCTCTGAACTGGATTTACAATCTAGGCATTGTAGTTACAGAACATGTCAACATATTCACATTCAGTTGTTTTGTTTTTTTTCCACCATTTTGCAGCTAGTCGAAGGATGTTCCAGACACACACACACACACACACTCACACACACACTCACACACACACTCACACACACACACACACAGTCA
>JAQQZY010000005.1:49059691-49071295 GCA_030068375.1 Ostorhinchus rueppellii
TATACACACACACACACACACACACCCATACACACACACTTTTAACACTTAAAGATCCAAACATCCTCCAGCGACCAGAACCATCCACTTATCTTAAATGATTAATACCTGTTGATTCATTAATTCTAACAAGACATGTAAATAATTTAATGGAAACACTGGGTTTATATTCAGTTAATGATATACAGTATTCTCATGAAAAAGTCACTTTTTCATCAGTTTTATAATATAACAGTATTTTATAGAATAACCCTTAACTTTAATCTGAGATTTAATGAACATCTACATGATCAAGTAATTAAATATAGGAAAACACCTTTTGACTGAAAAAAGGTAAAAACAGAGGATATAAATGGTGATAAATCACTTAAGAAAGGTTAAATAGAGAAAAGAAGAGAATAGGCTGCAAAAAATGCATAGAATGAAATATTTTAAGAAGTCTGAGCATATATGGTACATGTATCTGCCTGCTGGTTTTATGCAAAGATCATGTTGTGTCTGGTCATCTGAGCCAAGCTGAGATAACACATTACATTGTGGTTTAGTTTCTTTGACTTCAGGAATCGCCTTGCAGGTCACAATAGACTGTGGTGGAATATCACTCTTTAGGGGTAATATGGAGGTTTATTAAAGCACTGTGACCATGGTGAAAACACAAAAACATAAATAATACAACAAACAAGGTCACGGTAAAATGCCAGAGTGCCAAAAATACCACTCTTTCTTATTTCTTTGAGAACTATAACAAGCCCATGTGTTTTGGTGATAAGGTCAATCTTTCATTTTCAGTTACAACTCAGTCACTGAGTGAGCATTAATGGGAAAATCACAACACAGTGAGAAAGCAGTAAAGAAGATATAGTAGTGAATATGAAATAAATAAAAGATGCATTTACTTAAGTGGATATGTGTATATAGTGGAATATGTGGTTGTGCATTTTATTTGTGCTGGACTGTATGACAGTTTTCATTTTTAGTAGTATATCAGTTGGTATAGTTGCACTTCAAGCACATAGATGAAAAAGGATGCCTTGATCACTGTTTCACCTTTTTATTACAGAACCAAATAACAGGTAATGTCTTCCATCTAACATAAAAAAAATTATAGCCCATGCATCATGCTACAACATTGAGGCTAAAGTGCTGGATATGCTGTCATTGGGGAGGATCATCAACAGCAATTGTGTCTAGCAATACTGCACAGAGTGCCAAAGTTTTACAAATTTTAATTCCAGCCAAACACTACAGCAGCTGATTACACCGATTATTACCTTCAACCAGAGACGGAGGTATAATCACACAAATCACCTGCTACCATGATTGGTTGGAATGGAATCCTGCCGGCTCCTGGGCTTCTCTGGCATATGGCTGGTAACCACTGGGTTACAACGATGGAAAGCCATTCAGAATGAAGGCGCAGTCAGCTTTCCAAAAAGTTTACAACTGGAGGCTATGCATTAAAGTATGCCGTTTAATAGATGATTTTCTGTTATAAAACCAGTTGGCAGCTTGGACAGGTTTGTACACTCAACAGAATCTGCCATCAGGAACTTGCATCCAGTCTGGTATTTTGTAGTGACACCTCAAAACTTTTCAAGTCTATTACCAATTAATGTTAGGCAAAGTTGAATATTTATTGATACTGATACTAATATTGAAGTTTGTGAATGTGAGTTCTGGGTTTGAATCTACCTGTTTCAAAAGGTTGCATGTCTTCCCTGTGTCTGCATATTTTGCCTGACAAGAAAAGGTTATTTGTTCACTCTAAGTATGAATTACTCTATTTATGTATTGAACTGGTGACTGTGGTGTATGTAGGGAATCTAATTAAATGAAAAGATTAGATTAGTGACCAGAGCGTGTACAACCTGTTTATTGTTTATATGATACTAACTAAAAATGTAAAATGATCACCTTTTGCACCACTCCAGTACCAGCCACAGAGTACCCTGTTATCATGATGATCAACTTTAACCACTTTGCTGTATCTCATGGATATATTATGCTCTGCTAATGTTGCCTTTTTGCTCCACCAATTTATCAGTCCTGAAGTTTTTCTCACCCTGTGAGAAAATGCACATTTTGTCTGAGAGTTAAAGTAGTATCTAAGTGGAATCAGAGTAAGAACTTACCATTCTCTGTCAGTTTCTTACTGTCAGGAGCCAGTCTTTTGTTTGGGTGAGTTAGCTCCAGCTCTCTGAATTTTCTCATTTATTTAAATAATAATTTAAAAAAAAGCCTTTTTGCTTAATTGTCTACAGAGAAATCTATCAGTTCTTGCACAAAAATCCTGTGGTTCTTATTAAGAGTGCTAACATTTACATTCTTCTACAGCAACAACAAAGGGCAACACTAGCTACCATTAACTAACTGCAACAAATGACCAGCACTTGGTCTGGAGTTGCCCCTTCAAAGGCCTAATGTGTAGAACATTAATGCTAATGCTCTGTGCTGTGTGCATTATGGGTAAAATACAGGTAATTTCTCTACAAGGGTAACAAAGTGAGTTAACCTTAAGCACATAAGCTCACCAATCTTCTTGAACCTTTACATTTTTTAATCCATTAGCATTACTTTTAAAGTGTTTACAATGACTTACAGCATTAACAATCAAATAAATATCACCCACAGTATAAAATGAAATATATTTCTGACTTGTCACTTTTCTTCATTGCTGTTTGGGGGAAATTTCTTATAGAAAAGCCTACGTGTCATCTTTCTTTTTGGCTCCTGCTGCCAGCTTAAATTCATCATATTCCTCTATGTGTCGCTTCTGCAAATGTTTTATGAGGTTTGTTGTGTTGAAGCTTGTTGTGTTATGCCATCTCTGGAACACTGACTTTGCATATTGCGTTCCTCTGCTTTGTTTTTTTGGGTCAGTCAACTTGAAAAAGCCCTACACCACTGACATACTGCAAACAGCTTTACTCCAGGACAGGTAACATGAGGCTGCTACTGTTCCACTCCACGGCGTGTCATTCAAAGTGCATTCTCATAAGTATTATCCTGCATATCATATAGGATCATAATTCCAAATTTCTCCAAACCTGATCGTTGTTTGTGGTTAGCATTGGACAGATACTGAATACTGGATCATATCTGTTAGTGTGTATTGCTTTGAACATGCAGATACACTTTGCTTTCTTCTTAGGCTTTAAACAAAGTAGATTTTGGTGTAATAGGAAGAAAAAGAACATACTTTGTTGCACTTGCTCCGTTTCCCAGAAGCTTGATATATGCAGGGAATAACACATAATAAAGGAGCATCTGTTCATGCTAGAAGGTGGCACATCTCACATTTACTTATTTATTGTGTCCTCCTTAATACAGAGAGCCCTCCACACATAGGAGCTAGAGTGTGACTTCATGCAGAGTGACACTCCTTAGTGAAGTGCTTGTGGGGAGGGACCAGTTTGGCAGAACTCCATATTGTATCCGCAAGGAGCAGTGATGAGTTTGTGCCCTTGTGACTTGTGGTGGAAGAAGAGTACAGCATAATGGATTTAATGAGGCTAGAGGATAGTGTGTGAAATAAATACCATCCCCAGGAAGGAACTGAGGCAAACAGACTGTGGAAAAAGTGTGACATTCTCCAGAGTTAGCACAGTGTGTTTATAAGACTTATTATATTTTAAGTTGTCCAAGACCAAGAGATGAGGCAATAGCTTCTCGCAGACAATATAAACTGGGACAACAGCACATTGTGAAGCATAAAGTCCAATTATTCTAAAAATAAATATGTTCTCTGCACAGTAAAGCAATTTATTATCAGGTTAGGACTATGTGAATTCACCGGAAATGTTTAGGTTACTTATCTGTCAAGGTGTACCCACCACTCATCCACTTGATTAACCTCTTAAAATAAATACTATTTAAAGACAAACACTTCAAAATCCAGTGCTGGATACCCTTTCTATTATTTAACAAAAACACAATAATTACCTTTCAGAATATTATAAACCCAGTAGTCTGAGAGGAAACAAGATTTATACCCACTTCTATGGACTTGGCTTCCAATCTATAGATATTTCCCCCTGTGGTTGTTCTCAGACTTGTACTAAAGACTAGTACTTTCAGCTTGGTTGGAGGGTTAAATGTGTGGTTGATAGCTGTAAGTACCAATTACTCATCAGTTTCTATCACCCTCCTCTGTGGTTCCACCCAAGCTTGGAAAAGTTATTCTATTTTTCCACAGCAGTAACAATGTGGTCATTTATATGTATATTTGTCTTTTAGTTAGGATCAAGATAAGTGTAATGTTTATCTCCTTGATTTCAGCTTTTTAGCTTTAAAACAGTTTTGTGTAGACATGTTTTATTCTCATATCTGCCTCATAAATCCCTAATAATACTGATGATATAACTGACAAACAGTATGTCATAATATTGGCTCCTGATGTTTATGCAGCTATAACCCAATCTCCAGGTGCTAGATAACATAGTTAAAATGGAAAGCATAAAGTGATAAAAATCAGTATTTAAAAACAGAGAAAGAAATAAAAAGTGACAGTAATCTTGGAAATAAAATAAAACAGATTCTACCTTCTAGCTAAGCCAAGCTGCTTCATAAAACATCCTCACTCTCCAGCCCTCAGACGTGCATCTTGACTGAGTACTGGTGATCGAATCTAACTTCACTGCTCTATTGCAAGTAAACAAGTTCATCTTTTGTTGTGATTTAGTCAATTCTTTTCTGTTTTTCTTTCCCCTTTATCCCTTTTTTATCTTATTTTTTCTTAGTTTCCTTGTCCTTATCACTAGATACAGTATGACCCTGGACTTACCTTCCCTTTGTACCAATTCAGTTCATCACGTCTACGCCAATCTCCATGTTTTTTCTGCAATGCCTAGTGTTTCCCTTGTGTTCCACCTGTGGTGATTGATTCTCTTGTTTTTTTGTTTTTTTGTTGATAGAGAGAGCTTTCAGTATCTCTTGTTCCGTCTCATGAATGAGCATTTCTACAGGTTTTGTGGGAAAATAATGGAGAACAATGGACATTGCATAATGGAGCACAACATGGTAACATATTACTCTATTTAGGTCATATCTCCTGCTTCTCTCCTGCCTCAGCCATCATTATTAATTCAACCATACAGTTGTGCTAGTGTTTATCATGTTAGTAGGGATGCAACATTACTCAGGAAAACTGTGTACCGTTTGGTCCACCCTGCACAGGACAATCCGTCCTTATGGACCACAAGATTTGGGTTTTCAAATTGATTTAGTGTTGGTGGCTTCTGTGTCTGTGTGTCTGTCCATCTCTCTCTCCGGACATGCATGTGAGTGTGTGTAGCATGGGGAAGCCCCACCCCTCAGTGAGAGGTAGCAGACGGAGTGTCTGCCTCCAAACTTGCACCACCTGTCTTAGACCCATAACCTGACCCGTGATTAAACAAATTGTCTACACAGTAACTAACTTTTAAGGCCGTTACTGGCTTAAATGAATGCCATCGATACATCTAATAGGTGCTGCTCAGTGCCGTCTGTGGGTGGATATAAACAGAGGTGAAGGTCACTTCACGATAAACAAATTATTTTCAACCATGAATTTTCTTTTATTTTTTCACTTCCTTGCCCAAAACCCACTTGCATTTCATTTAATACTACCCATGTCCGCACCGACCCAGTCCACCTGACCTGGTGCAGGACCTACACAAACAATACTGTGGCACACTATTACAAGGAAAAGTGTATGGTAGATAATCTTTTACATCCCTATGCAGAATTTATACTTTTAAAAAAGCCCCTTTTGGGTCTTATGTGTGCATGTGTCTGTTTTAAATGACTGCATAAATGTAGTTAAGGGATAAAAAAAAAAATGTGTTGTTTTATTCAGTACTGTGTTCCTTAGTAATTTGCCCCTACTGTGAAACTCAGTTTTCTGACAAGCAAAATATAATTTTGAGAGAAAAAGCATGTACCAAAACAGAACCAAAACCATAGCCCAAGGACTGAGGTACGGACTGAACCGTGGGATACTTGTACTGTTGCACCCCTAATATTTACATAGCTGGTAAAAAGCTTCTGTTACTGGTACTAACAGCAACAGTAGTAGTCTATCTACTGTTATTACATGTATTTGGAGTAGTAGTATTAGCAGTTAAGGGTATTTGTCATAGTTCAATCTCTGTCTCTCTCTTTTAATCTCTGTCTCTCTTTTTCTTTAACACTTTCTTTAACCTCAACTGGTCATGTCAGACATCCATTCTCCAAAGTCAGGGTCTGCTCCAGGGTTCTGTCTGTTAAAGGAAGTTTTTCTTTCCTATAGTGTCTAAGTTTTTGCTCCTGGATGACTCTTTTGGTGTATGTGAATTAAGTCTGGTTTAGACCAGCTCTAACGTGTCGTGAGATCATTTCTGTTATGATGTGGTGCTATATAAATACAATTGTATTAACTGAGATTAATTTTAATTAGTTTGTGTTACGTGTGTTTTGTTGGGTTTTTTTTTTCATGTTCTTGCATTTTTGTAAAACCAGCATGCTTACACTTACATATGATCCAAAGATCTAACATTTCATTAAAGCTGCAATGCTTGATAGATTCTTAGCATCAATGGAAAAAAACAACAATTACAAAATTTCAAGTCTGCATATTGTTGCTCAAGTGGTCTGAGAGGGTGGTCTGGCCTGCGCTTTTATGTGTAGAATATCTACCATGTGATGCCCTGATTTGGTCTAATCATACATTTGTTAGACAGGTAGGGTGAGTTAAACATGTGATGGCTGTAATTACCAATCACTGATCAGACTCAGATCAGACCTGAGCATGATTCTACTGTTCTACTGTGTGTCTCAGTTTGAAAGCCTTGAAAAGCAATTTCGCTTTTATAATATAGCACATCCAAAACTGTTTTACTGTAGTGGGTGTCAGTCATTGATTCATTTGTTATAACAAGAAAAGTACTTGAACATAACACACTTGTAATTTTGAATTCACTAGTGAAAGGATCATCTTCCCAACAGCATGTGAAGGCAGCAAAAGCTGAGCTCCTTATAATTGATTGATAAGATGAGATATGACTTTATGTGTCCCATCAGGGGAAATTTCCCAGTTAACAGTGGCAACATAACATGGTTGCACATGCATATGATGTGATATGGATGCTGATGCGTGTGTGGGGGGGGTTACTGAGAACTGTTATGAAGGCAGCAGTAGAGTCTCCTTCCTCATTTTCTTTTGCTCTTAAGTTACTTCATAAACAAAACAAAAAAAATGGCTGAGTCTCTAGTTTTCCCAAACTGTGGTGGTCTGGTTCATTATCTAATTCCTTATTGCACAGTCCATCCAGTTAATTTAACACCAGCAGCTGACTCCATGCAGAGAGGTAGGTCTAATTGTTGGTTTGTCTCAGTCGGCACTGCAGGCTCTCAGCATGAGGAGAAGATGGGCCAAAGGCTCCCCACAGAGAACCCTGCTGGTGTCATCAGCTGGGACCAAGCAATTATTAGCAACAATTAGCAATTTGTCTCAGCTGCTAAAGTGAAATGAACAGTTCCAGCAACTTGACTGCAAGGATTTAGTCCATTGTTTGATTTCCCAGAGTAAGAACCACATAGGTCAGAAAAGATTTTAGCTCATTCCAGCAGGACATAATGCACACATCCCTCTCCAGATTTTCTGTCTCTGAACTGAACACAATCAGTGAAGTGTCACTCCCATTTTATGTGTTCTATGATGCATTCAGCCTCCCCGTTTTCCTGCTGAGCTCAAACTGAGTCTGTTTACATGCACACTAATAGTCCTATCATTATCCCATTTCTGGCATTATCAGATTATCCATGTGATCTTGTAAACAGCATAATCTGATTTGTTTTAATGAGTTAACAGCAGTAATCTGAATATGAGAAATCAAATGCACCTGGATTTTTCCCAAATTCTCTTTTATCTTCATGGATGTATACTCAAACCTATTTCATTCTTTTACACATGGACATGCAGAAAGAAAGAAAGAAGAAAGAAAGAAAGAAAGAAAGAAAGAAAGAAAGAAAGAAAGAAAGAAAGAAAGAAAGAAAGAAAGAAAGAAAGAAAACAAGATAATGTAGTGAAACGACTACAAAACAACGCTTCTGTTTCCATGCACACTAATACTACAATTATTATCTGATTTGTGGAGTTATCTGATCATTATTGATCATGTAAACTGTATAATCTGATCTGTTTTATCAGATAACAGCAGTAATCTGATTATGAGAAATCAGATTAACATACCTGTATACCTGTTTATCTGATTTATGTAATTCTTTTAAATCTGAGCATGCGTAAAAACCATTAAAATCATAGAAAACAGAAGTTGTGTAGTGGTGACTGTGGCTCAGTTGGTACAGCGAGTTGTCCAGTGCCCGAAGGGTTGGCAGTTCAAATCTCACTACGCTGCCTACTGATGTCTGCGTGAATGGGTAAATATCAGGCTTTGTAAAACGCTTCGTGGGCACCATGAAGGTGTGGAAAATGCAGTCCATTTACCATTTTAGTCAACGTTAATGGAAAACAATAACAGGAAGTTTGAATCTACCATCACTATGTCCAAACATACTCCGAAAGAAATCAGATAATTGACTACAATGTCCAAACCAGGGTTTTTCCATCATATTTCTGAAGTGCATGAAGGTCTTAGACTTGATTATTACAATTATCTGATTACTCCCAGTTATCAAATTTTTATTTCATGTACATGGGGTCTCTGAAGAGGCAGCAGAGTTTTAGGGCTGACAGTGGACAGAAGATGTGTAGCACAGAAAGACAGTCAACTCTCCACCAGTCATCCCAGATCAGCACACCTGCCCTTTATTTTCTGATCACAACACACCTGTGCCTTGAATTCTGCTCAATATATACCAGAGCAACGCCTAAAAATACATTGGAACTGCTCAACCTGAATCCTTCCACTTCTTTACAGTCTCAGATGTTGTACTCTCTCAGCCAGATCAATTACACTCACCTTTAAACCCTGTCAAATACTGTCATATATCACACAACAGACCCAGAACCAGTGTGGGGAGGTTTACTTTTGAAATGTATTCGGTTACAGATGACAAAATACATGCCCAAAACAGTAATCTGTACTGTAATCCATTGTATTACTATCTGAGTACCATAATCCAAATGCTTGGATTGCTTTCACATTTTTCTTGCATTTTAATACCATTTGAATGTAGCAAATCAAACCGTGCTTAATATGTTGTAAACAGAATTAACTTGTGTGTTCTGTTTTAGAGCTGGGTGCATATATTACGCCTCGGCCTCGTAAGCAACATATGAACATGTGCTGTAGTAGAACAACCCAGAGTAAGTTATTGGTGTTTTATCTGGTTATAGAAAAAGAGACAAGAAAAAAAATCTGAATATTATAATATTCATATTTGTATTCTTCCATTGAGAATGTGTCAAAACAGAAAAACAGAAACTTGAGGTGATAACAATACAAATTCATTCATTCAACTCTATACCATCACTGTCATTTTACACACATCAAACAATCTTAGTGAAAAAAACATGAACTATGTGTTACAGCCAAGGTTAGAACTTTTCCATTGTACCATGTTATATAGATACAACATTGCAAGACCATAATCATTATGTGGTATTCTGTCTCAACTGAGTGAAGGCCCAAAACTGTCTGACCCTGCAACATATAAACATGTGCTGTAAATAAATAAATAAAAGAACAGTCCCAAACTTCTTCTATTAAGAAAGTCTACACCAGAAACATATGTGTTTGTGATGATGGTGAAATCCATTCTTTTTTTTTTACATTATGCCACCATGTAATTGTACATACATCAAACATTGTGTCTTGATATTGTAACAACCAAGGCAAGAGCCTATCCAAAAACAGAATGTTAGATTCAGGTATGTGCTATGTGATAAGGTGAAAATACTGATCATTTGCAACATGGCAAGAACATCGGCAGTATGTTATACAAGGTGGTACTTCTAGTAAATGATCAAACAAGTGTGGAAATAAATGCATGAGTGCATACTGTAAGTCCAACTGTAACCATCCCTATTGAGCTACTGATCAACACATACGGTGCTTTTCCACTGTAAACCCAACACCACTCTACTTGGCACGCTTCGCCACGACACGACTACCCACTTGTCGGACTGGCACGGTTGTGTTTCCACTGCCAGCTGTTACTAGTCACGACGAGTTGAAGTGGGCGGAGTTGGCGGAGTCGACACTGCCGTGCCGTTGTTTTCAGGCAACTAATAAAGTGTCATGCTGCAATCAGCAAAGTAAACAACAACAATGGAGGCACTGGATGACATGGAGGCGGTACTGGGGTGGCTTTGGCTCAGGTGGTAGAGTGGGTCATCCAATGTCCAGAAGGTTGGCGGTTTGAATCCTGCTCTCTCTAAGTCAGTCCGTTGTGTCCTTGGGCAAGACACTTCACCCTCCTTGCCTCCAGTGTTCCATACACTGGTGTATGAATGTGTGTGAATGTTTGGCGGTGATCAGAGGGGCAGTATGCACGAAATGGCAGCCATGCTTCCGCCACCACTAGAGGGAGAATGTGAGAGTGAATGAATAATGGATCAATAATGTAAAAGCGCTTTGAGAAGGTGCCTTGAGTGACTTGTAAAGCACAATAAAAATCTAATCCATTATTATTATTATTACTGCTGCTGTTGTTTGCGCTGTGGTTTGTTGTCACTGAAAATGCCTAGACACCTGTCCGTGAGCTTCGTTGTGCGTATGACAGCATTTCCTCTGACCAATCAGTGGACAGCACAGTTCACATCACGTTTTAGTGCCGGATCGGCATGGCTAGAGGCAACTCTGAAACGGGTACGAAAAATCGTAACGGGTCCCAGGTCAGTGGAGGTGGGGTGGAGTCGAACTGTGCCGTGTAGAGCCGTTACAAAAATGTCCAGTGGAAAAGGGCCAATAGAGCGCCTTACCTACATATGTGAACCACCTGCTTTTCAAATCACTCCAATAAAGGCAGTTGTATTGATGCAAGAGAGCCTGTTCAAAGTGTTTATCTGTCAATTGACTGCATTGTTGGGTGAAGATAAGTCTTCCCTGGCAAAAGAGACACTCACAACAGGAGCACTTGATGGCAATGGGGTGTTGTACTTTACAAACATGGCTTTTATCAGTGGATACATCTTGAAGTCAGTGAAGTCAAGGTCTGTATGTTGCAGGTACTTTTGCACCTCATCCTCTACTTTTGAGCTTTTTTTCTGTGCTGTCTCAAAAGTAAAGAAGTTCTCCTCTTGGTCATTTCTCCCTGGTCCTTGTATAGTGGTGCTGATACCACCTTCAAGCTGTGTATGAAGCAGGTGAGCCTTTTGGATCAATGCTCTTCGCATGGCTTCCCTTTTTGTTCAACCACCAAAGTTGGAATTTTGCTTTGGAGAAGTCAGAAAAATTCCCTTTTATCTGCTTTTCCTAACCACTTTTCCTTGATCTCAGGCAAAATGTATCTTGTTTCATGTCGAAGCTTATACGGGGTCTATACTCAGGGGTGCCGCCACATTGAGAAACACTGTAGTAGACCAATCGCTTCCATTTTGACATGGGGGGGATCTGGTGCATCTCCTTTGTACAAAGAGCCAGTGAGTCTGTGACGGGGGGGGGGGGGGGGGGGGGGGGGGGG
>JAQQZY010000005.1:49081287-49091833 GCA_030068375.1 Ostorhinchus rueppellii
GTCACGCTGTCATTGCCCACGTGAGCGTTGAAGTCCCCCAGTAAGACAATGGAGTCCCCTTTCGGGGCGCTTTCCAGTACCCGTCCCAGGGACTCCAAAAAGGGTGGGTATTCTGAACTGGTGTTCGGTGCATATGCACAGACAACAGTCAGGAGTATAGTATAGTATAGTATAGTATAGTATAGTATAGTATAGTATAGTATAGTATAGTATAGTATGAGCTCCACGTCTGGACTGTGGCACAAGTGCTGTGGGTGAATCCTGTCCCATCTGTATCTGAATCTGACAGACAAGAAGAGAGGTGACCACATGTGGTTTCTGAACATGTACCTTTTAGTATATCAACTGTATTGAATACTGCTGTACATACCGCTGTAATGTACCGGAATTGAACCCAGAAGCGAGACCAGAGACAGAAGTAAAATCCAACTGAGTATACTGATAAATAAGAGTTATTAACAACAAACTCAAAAACAAAATCAACGTGCACAGATCCTCTTCTCACACACGGGGGCGCACCAACGTGTGCACTCGGGTCCAAGATGGTCCACGGACTGGACCCCCAGTGGGTGATGAAGGGCAGGTGGTTCTCGTGGTCTTGGGACGGACAGCGGGTCGGGTTCCGGGGTGGCAGCAGGCTGAAGACGGGATCCAGGGACGAAGAGCAGGTCTGACCGGAGGCGAACGGGTATACCAGGGAGGAGGCAGGAATCGGCATCAGGCAGAGCAGAAACAGGGGCAGGAGCAAGGAGAGAGAAACCGAGGACTGAAACTGGTCATACACCGAAAAGCAGAACTGAGAAACGTGCTGGTAAGTCGTGCTGGGCATCTAACAAACTGGCACCGGAAAGAAGACAGAGGACAGAATATATAGGAGGGAGGAGATGACAAATCAGCTGTACACCCAGGTGCACGGAATCACTAATTAGGTGAAAAGTCAGAAGCAGCAAGGAAAGGACAGAACAGACTTAAAGAGACACCAACCCATTACCAGAGGATAGAACCCAGAACCAAGAGACAGATATGACAACCGGACATACTTCCTTAAACGGTGACATCTAACAGCGCATCCCAGAATACCTTGGGCAGGTGTGTCTTAAAGTGACAGAATCTTTTTCTGTATTACCTACATTACAAATACATTACAGTACAAATTGATTCCGCAAGGGAGCAAGAACTTCACTGTTAAAAACATGCAAAGAAACAACAAACAGCAAAGTCGTAACTGTTTCACTGACTATGTGAGGCACATGTTCTGAAACTGAAGCCGCTTTGTAAAAAGTCAAGGCCTTATTTGATAAATAATCAAGCTCATTAAATTGCACTGAATATTTTTTTTTTTTTTATCCAAATGAATATGTTTAATCAGAATGTGCTGAATCACGCTGTATCATGATTCGGGTGCATTTCGTATCGTATCAAATCAAGAGGTTCCACACATGTATCTTTAATATATTGAATCGGAGATGCTGAATCGATGTGTGTATCATATCAGCCTTACAACTAATATTCCAATCCCTACTCTATATATTTTCTTGAGACGTGATCAAAAGGTATAGCATGGACCAGGGATGAATCCATTAAGGTTCGGAGGTGATCCATACAAAAAAAATGAAAATGCTTTTCATATGGGGTTTGGCTGAATTAGCAGACCTGACAGACATATGCAGTCTCTGAGTTCTCAACTAGTTATGGGAATCCCAGGGGAAAATCAGCTTCTGTTGATATATAAAAAAAGAAAAAAAAATTCTATCTGTTCTTGTAATGCCTCCCTACATAGGACCAGCAAGACTGAGGCACATAATAGCCTTCAACAAAAGCCATTTTTGAATTCCCATGAGGGCAAACTACCTGATGAAAAATCTGGGCTTGATGCTCCTTTAACTCCTCCTCACTTGCCAAGGGCCTGAACTGAAAAGATGAGTGCGGGGCATTCTCCCTGTACAATAGTACCACCTTGTTGCCCCATTGACTGTGTCCTCCATCCTTACACCACCATGCTTTGCAGTTGTAATGACTCAATTTCCCCTCTGGCATGCCTGCCCCTCAGGGATCAATAAAGTTAATCTTATGTTGCCTTACCTTATCTTGCCTTGGATCCCAGCCTCATTAAGTCATGCTGGAACTTCTGCCATATGGGGTTGTGTAAAAGTAGGCCCATGGCCTGAAAATGTGTCTGAGGCTTAGTTCTGGTGGCAGAAGTGGCAATATGTTTTAATAAATCTCAATCTCAGACACCTAGGGAGTGCATTTCTCATTTGTGTCCCAGAATGAAAGTGCTTTAGTATCTGTGGGATTATGGGTTTGTGGAAGCCACAGGGCTTTCCGTCCATCTGTCAGACAACTGTTCATGTTACAAAACTTTGCTTTTCCCAGTTGCATACTAGCTGCTAGCAGCTGAAGATACAACTGAGGATTTATGCAGAAGTCATTTATGATCTGATTAAGAAAAGTATATCCTTTGTAATTAACATTTGTTACATCCCACTGCTACTCTGACAAGCAGCATTTTTTTTTAATAATCATTAATGTGTATGAGTCCAAAACATGCAGAAAAGGAAACACGGCAAACATGTTACATTAGACTTGAATGATAACTTGTGATGTCAGTATAACTATATACATTCTCAAATATAATGATGCTTGAATGTGGATCAACATCTTCACATTGGAATCATGTTGCCACGTCATCTGGAGAACCTATGCAGAAATAAGCCAAAGAAAGAATTAATCAAAACATTTAGGTGCAGCAGCTGCACCTTTCTGTAATGAATTGAAACAAGACCTTAAGGCAAAATTCTTCTTTTACTGATGCCCTTCTGTTGAGCCTTCACCTGCAGTAATTCTAATACTCATGAGAGGTTTTCACACAAGTGTGTGGTTTTGCTCTGTGTCAGAATGAGTTCAACAATCAGAGATGGTGACAGAGTCAAACATCTTTTCCCTAGACATTTGAAGGCTAAACCACTTCAGTAACCTCAAAAGAATCTGCTTAAAGATGTCAGTGGGCATAACCCAGATCATTAGAAAAAGTCTGACACGGAATTGTTAAAACATTAGAGTGAATTTGCAATGCAGTGTAGGCTGGACACTGTGTGATACTGGCTCAACTCAACTCTACTTACCATTTTTGTTTTTATATCAGGCAAATGTTGCAGATAACACCTGATATTTTGCTTGGATATTCCAAAAAAAGCAAAACAAAACTGGTTTAGGTATAGAGTGTTCCCTGTCTCATAGGACTTTGATGTGTTTTTCTGAAGTTGAGTCAATGGCAAAGATACCATTTTAAGTATGTTTGTAAAGTTAAAAGATAATTTTACAAGTCAAGAAAGACATAGTGTAAAACAATGCACCTGACACCAAAGGTACATTCCAGTTGATCATGTGATGGAAAAGGGCTACAACAAGAAGTATCTTACATCTTCATCCCATTTGCACAATTATTAAACTGAAAACTTAGCCTTTAAATCCTACCAAGAATGCAATGCTGACAAATAATTTTGGTACTTGAAAAGATTAACTTAGAGATATTTATTAACATCAACAAACAAATGTGACCTACAATTAATTGCACCATCTCATCTTTTGATGAGGGATCATTGCATCTTGAGCTTCATCAAAAAAAGAAGAAAAAAAGTGTAAATGAGAGAGAAGCCAAAAATGTACATTTGTTCTATTTCTTTCATACTGTTTGACCTTGTTTCTTTTTGGCTGCTCCTTGCTGTCATGGTAATAATTCATGGAAGCTAATTAACCTTCTTCATGCATGCACGACCACACACATACACACCGACGCATGCATGAGTCATTCTGTCAATGTGATTGGTGTCTTTAGAGCACTAACACCGGGCAGCGCTCCTCTCGGGTCAGGTGAACCTTGCCCCGCTGTCTTGGTACAGAGTCAAATAGGCTAATCTCCCACCTCCAGCCTCCCAAACAGAGTCAACACTGGCTGCCTCCTTCATTTACCTTGTTAGCTAACTGACAGGGGGCTCTCTGGCCTGCAGCTTAAAGCCTTAATGAGCAGAGGGCCTTGTTAGAGCTGTGTGGATGGTGAGAGACAAATGAGCTTGTTAAGTCCAAGCCATGCATATTCTTAATTAGCCTTTTGTAGTGTGTTTGATAGCACAATTATTCTGTATGTGAGAGAGGAGACTGTGTACATGCAGCATTAAAAGAATTAGAAACTCATGATTAATACACGCGGGTGTGTGTATTTGTATTTACCTCATACATTCCCATGGCTGACACATCACACACTTCATTGTTTGATGTCAGCCTTGTATCAAGAGCATGTTTGATACAGATATCCTCTACTTAGAAAAAAAAGAGGGAGAGATAGAGCTGTTTTTCAGGTTTGTCTTATTACCCCACTGCCTGAAGGAGAGGCAAGGGGTATTATTTTTGGCTCAGTTTGTTTCTTTGTTTGTTTGTTAACACTTTGGCAGCAAAACTATTGGTTGAATTCATACCAAACTGGGTTTACAGATTGCCAGTGTCCCAGAATAGATGTGATTACATTTTGTGAAAAATAGGGTAAAGTTAAAATTTTTTATGAATTTTTCAAAGTAATACTTTTTTGATCCAGATCAATGAAAAACATGGGAGAACTGAGTTTGGCTGTGATTACAAACTAAAACGTAAAGGTGGGTAATCCCAGGTCCATACAGTAAAAGTCCTGCCACTTATTGGTTCTACCTGTTCACTTGACACAGGTGATTCCACAAATTATCCCATCTACCTGGATGAGGAGCTGTGCTCATCAAAATGGGCTGGATCAGGGAATGGTTGGAACAAATACATGACAGGACTTTTACTCTACCCACCTCTGTTACCAAGGTCAGTCTTCTTCTTACTGTGGAACCTCAGTCTTCTTCTTACTGTGGAACCATTATGACATCAGCTGGATCGATGTAAAAATAAATAAGCTACAATATGCGTAAGGGGCGGGGTTTGTTGTACACGTATATGTGCTTATATGTTTTACTTATATGTTACCTGAATGTACCTCTTTACCTCCACTAACATATTTTAATGCTAGAGACTGTTAGGATATAAGACATTCTAATTCCATACAAGAACCATGTCAATATCCTGGCAGAGTGTAACTCTTCTAAAAGATGCCACTAAGATTTTGACTTGATCGGCCTCACATTTGTTTGTTTTACATTTACTTTCACTGTTAATAATCTACTTAGTCACTCCAGACATTCACAGCTGTGTGCTTTACATCAGCATAAACTTTACTTCTCTATTATTAATTCAAACCAAAGCACATTTCCAGTCAGACATGAGAAGTGGTGCAGCTAAGGCTGTCTTTTCTTAAAATTCATAGTTCTTGACCAGAAATGTCAGAATCTGTCCATAAGGTTGTGGCCAACAATTCAACTGTCTTGACATTTTACACACTCAGTGTGGTATCATACAACAGCTTTTCTTTCTTTATCTGTTCAGTAATGTAAATATTGCTTCTCAAACCTGATCCTTCTGCCATGGACAAATAGCATAAATTCAATTTGTGAGTGTGTGTTCAGCAACATGGAATGATAATAGTTAAACTCTAAATAACAGACAAAATAATCTTGCATTATAAATGTAACAAATTGATCATAGACCTACTCTCAGCCCACATCTCAGTTGGTTCTATACATTTTGGACAGGTTCATATTGCTAAAAACTGACTTTTTGAAAGGGTGAAGGTGTTTAGAAATTTGGTGTGTGATTGTACTATGTGGAGAAGGAAAGATTTTTGGTTTATTATGTCCAGCTCATCTGTTTTGTACATGACGCCAACTCAGTGCTGGTGCAAATATTGCTAACACACCTCTCTCCCTATTTACTTAAACATATTCAGTTATTCACCCACTATACTGAGGAATCAGAGTGACCTACTGAAGAGATTGTCTGCTTGAACAGATTATAGCTTTTTTGCTGGGCTTACTGTCAAACATCGCTTTAGGGTTACACTTTTTTTCTTCCTCCTGTTGGTTTTGCATCTACTTGGTTGCGCTTCAGTTAAATATTGCTGGTGTGGGTAATACAGAAAATATCTGTATACATGTGGACAAGGCCTGAGATGTGAGTAAACCTGAGTGAACCCTGTGAAAGGAGCAAAAAATAGTGCAAAGAAATGAACTTAAGTTATTAATTAACACATTGCATATAAAAACTCAGAGCCTAAGGTTTGGACCATCCTTTCATGGTACAGTGTTGTGTCTGGGTTTTATATTTGAGTTGGGTTCTTCTAAAAAGACTCAAAATGTGCCTGTCAGACACATACTGTTGGAAAAGATTCCAAATAGCTGACATGACACAATAATGTATCTTCAAATCTCCACTGGTATTTGGATCCTCCCATGAACAGTAAATGTCATACATAATAGAATGAGTAATCAAACAAACCCTTCTTTGGGCAAAAAAAAGTTGGAGGAGTTCAGCTGAACTTTGGAGTAGAAGTGTCAGCCTTTGGCTCCATGAGGAGGCTCTTTTAAATTAGCTTCACTGGTAGAGCACTCACTTCTGCTGCTGGTAGCTGAAGAACTTGTGGGATTGAGACCTTTAGCAAACTTGCTGTAATTGGAGTAGGTAATCTTTAGAGTCCTTGCAGCCGGAAAGAAAAACACTCATCATTTGTACATGGTGTAACTAGTGTGTACACAAAACACACCGACAACCAACGGTGTGTTCACATTATTTATCAGTGGTACAATATGATCCGTATTTCAGATAAATATATCAAATATTTATATATTTTATTCATTCATTTTCTGAATGCGCTTTATCCTCACAAGGGTCACGGTAGTCACTTGGAGCCTATCCTAGCTACTTATGGGTGAAGGTAGGGTACACCCTGGACATCTCACCAGTTCATCGCAGGGCTGACATATAGAAATAAACAATCACATTCACACCTATGGGCAATTTAGATGAACCTATGTCTTTGGATGGTGGTAGGAATTACTCGGCGAGAACCCACACAGACATGGGGAGAACATGCAAACTCCACACAAAAAGGCTCCACCATTGATGTGTTGGAATCGAACCCAGGATCTTCTTTTTTTCTATTATACTATATAATATTAGTATTTATTATTATATGTTTTAATGGTACATCTCTTTCCTCCTCTCCTCCAGCGACAACTCTCATATGTTTGCTCCCCTGCTGGGTAGTTGACTGTATGAAATAATCCACACTTGACATTATCAATAGCCATATTTGTCTTATTTCCTCAGGAGATCAGCAACAGTGGATGACTGTTTGCAGAGAAAATTCAGTCAAATTTGTAGTCATGGCAGATGGCATTATTTTCACAAAGGACTCAATATTTTATCAATCATTATATTTATTTTATGACTTATTATTCTTTTGGATTTGTATTTTAACTCTAAAGACTGAGACTGAGTGAAGTGAATTGACTTTGGGCTATCTGTGATTTCAGCAAAAACAGGCAATCCCAAGACCGACCAGTAGAGAGAGAGAGAAAAAAAAAAAAACCTCAAGTTGTTAGTTTAAATGATTTTATCATCACAAAAAAAAATAATGTTATTACAGAACCGGATTTGATGAGACCCAGAAGCTGCTGAAACCCTGTTGTGCCCTTTTTATTCATTCTTGTACTCATCTTCCAAGGACACACAGATAAAACTATGTAAATTTTACACCCTCTGATAGCGTGGGACATCACCCTCATTAACATGTATGACATCATTTCACTGAGATGGTGATAAATCACAGTGTAAGCAAAGCCTGTAATGGGCTCCCTATGGTAATTATAGAGTGGACCTTTGAAGCAAATAATAGTATAAATCCCCCGTATTTTGAAGAGATAATGTCCAAAAAAACAATCTGTTTCTTCCCTACCATCTCAAATGTGAGCAAATTGACTGTTTATTTTACTTTACCAAGTAAATACAATGATTTCCCCCAGCAATGCAATGTCTTATTTGAGATTCAAATCAGCATCCTTGTACTTTTTCCAATGTTGTCATACAGAGATTGATTCCTGAATTTGTTCCATTTGATAGCTTACAGCTTTTAAAGGTAACAATAACCAAGTGAGTAGCCTGCAACTTGCTTTTATTGTCCCACTAAGACAGCTTCTATTTTTTAGCATCTGCACTAGCAAAGTGTCGCTTCCAGCTTCAAAACATGGGCTGGTATCTACAGGCATTATTTCAGGCAATGATATAATGGAAAAACACTAACGATGATATAATCTGCTTTGAATATCAATAGACTCAATCTGAGATGAGCACAAAGGCATCTTCAAAAGATGGTAAATTTAGTCCAAAACATGAATACTATTACTTTTACTTGTCCTTGAAGTAAAATTTCATGAGGTCAAGAAAACATGTAGAGGAAAATTCCGCAAGAAATTCCAGTGTCAAAGGATCTGACTGAAAATGCACTTAGTGGAAGTTACATAGATCTGCTGTGGTGAAACTACATGTTGGATTGTTTACTATGTGTCTTCTTACCCTGTTGTTTAATTCAGAGTAAAAGTATGGATAAGCTGGTGAAAAGCAAAACTTTATATTTAGATTGAGTTATGAATAAAGGGGTGCATAGTATATTCTATAAGTCACTGTCCCTCATCCTTTTGTTCACTCATATTTGTTCAAATTAATTTGTATGATTGTATGAAAAAATAGGTATGAGTTTAGTGTAAAGCAGCAAAAAAAAATATGTATTTATGTACTTTCTTCAACATAACTTGACCACATTTCTTTTCATTTAGAAGATCCAGTTTACAGTTCAGTGTTTACAGTTTTGTTTTATTAAAATATCTATGACTGTGGGAGCCTCAAATTATGTGGTATTTATGTAACCACTTTAATGTATTGAACAGCAACAGCACCTAAGACAAATTAAGTGGCAGTACTCAACTCCCATTGTTTCATATAAGATGTTCTAATGCATCCTGTGTTAAAGGAGACACTAAAGGAAGCATTGTAGTTCCTTTCCCTTGCATTATTAGAATTTAAACAGTTCTCATCATCAGTGACTCTGAGATGCTTCTGGGTCATTTCACTCAGTTACAAAGTTTCTGGAGTTAAAAGGACTTTTCTGACACAGCCCTCAGTATTTCACAAAGGGAGCAATACGTCTGACTGCCTCTCTCCATGGTGCTGAAGATTTATCTTACAGTAAACCATGTTGTATATTATTAACTCTGTGTTGAACTGGGATTTGTAAGGATAGAGACACCTAACATCTAAAGATGATTAAAATATGAATACTGCCCTTTGAACGTCAGTAGAGATTTGGCATTTTATATAAAATATTCAACTTAAAGAGTTCAAGTTGGAACTAATGCAGTCTGAGCATTTGATATATTAGTAAAATTCTGAAATGATTTACCTCTAGCATTTACCTTTAACATGCAACAAAATTTGCTCATTTATAATATTTTGTTAATTAGTTGTATACTATATTAATGACACATGGCTAATTTGTGAAATTTTGTGGTATGGTAAAAGCTGCCACCCACTGAAGTGATGATATTTATGCCCAAAGCAACACGTTAGAGACCTACTGGGATTTTTCTTTCCCTACCACTGAGCTTTTACAGAATGCTGTTTCTTGTTATGATGTGAAGATTATGTTATAGGGTTCCACTTGTTTAATGTTTGTATTCATTTTATTTATTCCTATTTAATATGAGATGTGTTCATTCATTAGTACAGTGGGTTATTATTATTATTATTATTATTATTATTATTATTATTATTATTATTATTATTATTATTGTTAATCATCATCATAAGTGGTGCCAGGCATGACAAACCCCACCCCTCACATTCATTTCCACCATTATAAGTAAATGGGAAGATTATTTTTTAAATTATAACAAATTTGAACTTTAACCTATCTTTCCTAAAAGATAATGGCATCTATTCTGGGTCATTGGCAATCAAAAAACCCAATATGGTATGAATTGAACCAAAAGTTTTTCTGCTGAAGTGTTAACAAAGAAACAAACAAACCAAAAAAACAATACAGTACCTCTTGCCTCCCCTTCAGGGGGCAGGGCAATAATGTTGATGATCCTTGACCTGACAAACTGAATCAACCCCAGATCATAACACTGCCCCCACAGGCTTGTACTGTGGGTGCTAGGCATGATGGGTAATCACTGCCCTCTCTTCTCACCCTGATGTGCCCATCGCTGTAGAACAAGGTCAGTCTTGACACATCACTCCTCATGACTGTTATCCCTTTATCCACAGTCCAATCTTTATTCTCTCTATAAACTAATGGTTGTGTAAGAAATTAGAGGCTGAAACATATTAATCACTGCAGTAACTATCTAATCTGAATTATTTGCGTTAAGTCCAGGGGGGGACTTTTTTTTGTCTGGATAGTGAGTGTATGCATATGGTGTAGACTTTGAAGGAATCAAACACAAATAAAAACCTAAAATACAAATTTATTTTGGAGGTCACAGTGACTTTGACCTTTCACCTTGATGTTCAACTGAATCAAACTAAATGTTTTTGTTTTTTTGTTTTTGTTTTTTTTTTTTGGGGGGGGGGGGGGTGT
>JAQQZY010000005.1:49121807-49138301 GCA_030068375.1 Ostorhinchus rueppellii
GTGTCATGAGATAACTTTGTTATGATTTGGCGCTATATAAATAAACTTTGATTTGATTTGATTTGATTTGATTTGATAGGCAAGGCAAATTTATTTGTATAGCACAATTTATACACAGGGCAATTCATAGTGCTTTACTATACCAAATATAAGACAAGGCTGCTAGAGTAGCCCTGAATATTCTCTACGGGAGTGTACAATTCAGCACCATGGACAGCACACAATCCCAAACATATATTACACATGCTGGTCATCTTTTAATCATTTGACTTGATTTCACATTACTTCATATATCAATGTTCCTCAAACTTCTACCATATTACTTTATTCTGTTACCTACGGAAAAATAACAAAAGGGTAGTAATGAGTCAGGTCTTAGGCTCCTGCATATTTATTATTATTTATTATAAGTACTGACATTTCAGTGAACAGAGTCCTGTACTCTTCATAGAGTGCTCCCTCTGTATCCATGGCCACACTCACCAACATCTCTGTCTTCTCTGCATCCTATCTGCCTCTTCTGCTGCTGCTGCTGGACCAAAGCAGCAGCAACAACCACTTGATCTTCCTCTTCTTCATCTTGCAGCTATAGCTGTAGAAGTTTCAGTCTTGTAGGCATTATTGCCATCTTGAATGCGATGATCATGACATGGGATTTTTAAAGGAGTACATGGCCTAAATTTTCCAAAGTGTCAGTTTGGACCAAGGACTTAGCGTGCCATGACTTGCAAATAGAGGTGATGTACAGCCACCTTATGACAAAAAAAAAATTGTGATGTGTCTTTACTGTAGGTATGACATAGGGAGGTCCCAAGGCACAGCATGAAGAATGTGGAAACTCTACAGTCGTATGACAAAAAATCATGTAATTTTCTCATGAAGGCTTCAAGTTGCTCTTGCAATTTGAGTGGCAACCATCCCAACTACAACTAAGATGGCTGGAAGAAACTAATGCTTCCTCCAAAAATGTCTACGACCTCCCGATTTCATAGAAACGGGGAGATTCATATAAACCCATCATTTGTAAGAATTGTTGTGACCTCGGCATCAGCTAACAGAGCTATAATGTAAACTATCTGCTGACAAAGCATGTGAGGACTATAAAACACAATGTTATTTAGACCAACAAAAGTAAGCAGTCATGAGTTTTAGTTGAAAGACTAAAGTTTGATGATACCATAATACAGATGTGTGTAAACAATGAGCTATATTATATTATATTATATTATATTCAGTGAGTGATATAGTCATAGCACTACCCCAACCAGCATCAAATCAATGCTATGTATGGCTGCAACATAAATACTATAAAGAACCCCTTTAACACTGATCTGAAATAAAGGTAATATGTTTGTTTTAAATAAACAGCCTTGTAAAACGCATTTAAAACGGCTTTACCTTGAGAATACTTTCAGAATATGTTGGTTTTAAAAGAAAATAAATAAGAAAGACATTAAATAACATTCGTAGATCTCTGCAACTTTCACAGGAAAATGAAACTTAAATGATACAAAGAAAAGTATGTTCATTAATAATCTCTCCCTCAGTCTCCCTGTACTTACGCTTCATATTTAAGAACATTAGAACAGTTCAAACACTATATTCCTTGTATGATGGCTTTGTTCTATTTGATTCTTTATCTCTGTGTCCTTGCACAATATGGAGCAAAAATTACTTTTGGTCTTGATTTTACATAGATTGTTGACAGCATTTAATAAGAGCAATGCCTCTCTCTGTGTGCTGTTGTTGATGACCTTCAAGGAATTAACTATTTGTTGCAGATTCTCATCTGTGAGAATGGACCTCACATCATCAGGGTTACTTCTGACATTAATTTGGCCTTCAGTATGAACTTCAAAGAAGCGAATTGAGTGCCAAGTGATGAGGCTACAGAGGGTAGCTGTACTGTTCTTGCAAAAGAAATATATGGCATCAAGTCTTTTGAGCATCTTGGTTGTTGATAAATCTTGTCCAACTTCTTCCTTCAAACAAGATAGTGTGTGAGTACCTCAGACACATTTCTTTTTTGCCATTGTTTCTGCACTGCATTTAGCTCTTGTGTTTCTCAGTTTCTCTTGCCCTCCTACTCTTTTCCTTCCCTTGCTGAACCTTGTCTACACATCCAAAAGAGAATGACATGCAGTCTTTTCTTTGGCGCTGTAGAAATTCAGAATCAGATTTATTGTCATTCAGTAAAAACATCCCAGATACAGTTACAGAACAAAATGTCTGTTGAAATTCTTTGTCTTCTTCTGGGATCTTCAGATCAAATATATTTTCTACAGCAAGATCAATGATATCCTGAAGATCCCCTAGCCAAGTTTTGTGACGTAAAAGAGTTCCATCTATCTTTCTGTTTTCCTCTTTTATTAGTTTCTTGTACTCCTCATGCAGCTTCTTGATCTTTTTTCAAAGATTGGCATCTGTCACTGTCAGTACACTGGCTCTCTCCCCTATCTTCTTTACTTCATCCATCGTTGCTGTTGTGGCCTCTGATAATGCCCACCACTCTTCAATATGATAGAGGAGGTGGAGAAGCACTTGCTCCTTTGAGGGAAGGCAAGCTCCTAAAATGGAAGGTAGAGGGGGCTTCTCGAGCAAGTTACATTTCTTTCTTGATACCATTATTCCTGAAGGAAAAAACAAACAAAAGGTTAAAATTTCAACATTGTGAAAAAGTGTGCCATCCTGAAATGTGCAGTAACTGATACCATTTTTGGTACAGATGCGTACAATACCAATTGGATCAAGCCAAAAAGTGATCTGGAAAAATTTTTTGACAAAAGTTAATTTTGTGAACCGCCCTAATGTATTTGTGTACAATACACCTGCAACACATGTCCTGTCAAGAAATCCAACATCACGTTTGTTTTTTTCTCAGATGAAAGGACATACTCCTGTCTTTTCTACTTCATTTGCAGGATTTCCTACTCAGTGCAGTGTTTGTTTTTGTACCTAACGAATGCCTGTTGCTCATTGTTGAATCATCCTCATTAAAATACATTAGTAAAATGACTTTATTAAATCATCAAAGAGGATAGGTTGGTGCTGTAGACCCATTTTCAAGCCTGTGCACACTTTTAACAGTGTTTCTATGAGAATCAATGTACATAAATTAAACAGCCAGGACAGTTAAAAGTATGTGGTGTCACAAAAACATGGGTTGTAACATTAAGCTTTCCTCTGAAACCAACAGAATAATTCAACAGGAAGCAAAAGGCCCCGTTCTGGGATACATCACACACATTTTATTTGGTGCACTGATAATCTCTCCATGAAGTAAAGGTTAAAGTGAGACATAGAGGAAACTTTGAGCTTCTTTTCCAGAAGTAGACACTCTGTCACAATTGCTCTTGATCTGACACAGTGATTGCATATTTCATAGAGTGGATGGAAACGCTGACTCAATGCTCATATTTAAAGCTGTAGAAATAACCAAGTGTCTTTACAGAATGAGCCTTTTCATAGGAGGTTAGAGTGCTTTTAATTTTCAAATCAGCATTAAGTAATTTCTGATACGAGTAAAGCAGTATTATTTCAGGTATGCGTAAGTAATTGTGGAAGCCTTTATCCCTAAAAAAAAATACAGATGTATTCAGTCACACTTATTTATTTGTCTGTCCGTTTGTTCACTTATTTGTTCATTTGTTTGTTTGTTCGTTATTATTTCCCCCTTTACCTGCCAAAACAAGAATTGTGGCCACCATGAGTAATGTCCACTTATGCAACCATGTCCACAAGCATCAAAACAAATGGTTAATTGACTAATTCTTCTCCACTACATCATAGAATAGGCTGTTTTGTTTTAACACCGGTGTTTTGCTTTGTTTGTTCTGTTTTGATCCCTAAGCATTTTCCCTGGAGGTTGGTGTGGTTGACATCTGGTCACTGAAAAAAGGTAATCGACATGCACATCCAGTAAATGAAAGGTGTGCGGGATCCCCAAAAAGTCGACGAAAAGATAAAAATAAGGTCCGCACAACCTGTAAGCTCCCAAAAAGGTATTACCACACGTAGTAGTGACGTTTCAGGCTGATGCCCCTCATCAGACTGAGGACAGATAATATCACACAGGTGTTTATATAGTGCGCATGATCACAATATCATGTGACAGGCAATGCACAACATCTCACATTAACAGACATTCTCAAACAATATTTAAATGTCTTTAAATGTACAATAATATATAATAAAGACAATAATTAAAATAATGATAATAACATAATAATAATAATAATAATAATAATAATAATAATAATAACAATAATAATAACAATAATAATAATAATGAAATGACCAAATTACTTTAAATTTGACAATAACTAAGTTGCTTTTAAAGTCATATAGGTTCATGTAACTGCAATGACCGAGTTTAGTCAAATTCATACAGGTTCATGTAACAACATTGATCAGGTTTCTCAAAATGCATGTAAATTAAATGAACTTGTTTTATAGAATTCATACACATTGATGCATATGAGACGGTCATGTGATAGTGATTAAAGTGTAGTGTTCTCTGTGTTTTACTGCCCATCTGAAAGTGGTGACAAAACCACAGCATGACTGTAACGTTAAAGCAACATTTAAAAGCATCCAAATAGATACCTAAACTACAATGCTGGAGCAAAATTATGTACACCACTTTCTACTTGTGGTAATTCATTTTTGGGAGTTCACAGGTTGTGCAGACCTTATTTTTATCCTTTCAATCTAGTCAGTGAGATAGAAGTTGAAAACCTTCCCCCATTGCTCCTGATCCAGGCCACAGGTATGTCCTGCATTGTGTCTCATGGTCACCCCGGTTGCCACGGGAAAATAATGTGTGTGTTGGGTGGGGGGGAGTCGCTGAACTGTCCTGTTGCTCCATCACGTCATTGATTCAACGTCGCAACGCCCATTTGTTCTAAACTGCCCTTATTCAGATCAATTTATTTCATTGAATTTCTCTGCAGAATTTATTAACCTCTACTACATAAATATTGCCTGTACTGTGTCCAGTGGTACAGTAAATCTGTCATTAAGAAATATGACATGCTTTTTTCCATGAGGTATATAAACAGTATTTAGCCTTTATTCTTATAGACCCTATCGAAAGAGAAATTCAGGTTCCTGGGAAAAAACGGTACTAATCAATTAATCATTAATCGATCGATAAGGTCAACCAACTAATGACTAATAAATTAATTGATAATTTGCATCTCTGTTACACACTAAACCTTTCAATAATCTGAAATGCACTTCTGTTTCAAATATGGGATCTGTTTGCTCTTCGCTGTTGTGCTGACCGAGTCTCCCCCACAGACTGAGTCAGAGTCAAGTCATTCTTGCAAACTTTCCGTGGCCCAAGTGAGCCCCTGCTGTCTGCTTTGCTAACAGATTGGTGGCTGCTTTGGTGATGCCTGGTTCACAGACTCTTCCCCAGCTGGTCGGCTGCTCAGATGGCAGCTAACTGGCTGTTGGCTGGCTGTCCGAGTCACCATCAGCTGCTGGCTGGCTAAATGCCGGCTTACCTGGTGCTTCCTGGCAGTGGGATGGAGACTGACTGTTGGTGCCGTTTGGCATGTCCTCACCTCGAGGGACTTAATGCCTGGGTAAAATGAAATCAGAGTTTTTGACCCTGAAAACCAACAAACCATTTCCACAGCTGACATTGTGTGACATCCTTTAGATTTTTCCAACCCAATCCCTGGAAAAAAAATATTGCTATTGTACATTTCTGAAAATCATGGACATGTCAACACTTGTGAAGTAAAAATATGGTTCATAGTAACACTTGTCAATGTGTCAGTGGAAGTGTGTTAACCATTTCCCTCAGGGACGAGGTGATCAGAGTGGATGGTTGAGATGAATTGATTTGATTGAACGTAGCCTTAGGCCCGGGGTCACCAATCCTGGTCCTCGAGGGCCGGCATCCTGCAGGTTTTAGATAATTCCCTCTTCCAGCACACCTGACGGTCATTATCAGGCTTCTGCAGAGCTTGATGACAGGCTGATCATTTGAATCAGGTGTGTTGGATGAAGGATACATCTAAAACATGCAGGATATCGGCCCTCGAGGAGCAGGATTGGTGATCCCTGCCTTAGACCTATCATCACACAGCAGGTCTTAATGCATAATTTGGATTTTTTTGTGAAGTCCAATTTTTTCTGTGCTTGTTCATATTACAAATTAAATGCGACTCCTATCAGTTTTGAGTATGAACTGAATGTGACACTGAAGTGACCCGCATGCGCAGAAGAGGTCCTGATGTCATGCAGGACCATGCAGCATGCACTGTGTTTAAGGAAGTATTCCAACCTCCACAACAAACAAATCAACTAGAATGTGGGGGGCCTAAGGAAGTGCTTGCACCACATCTGTTTTTATTACACCGAAATACATACCCAATCCATATACAGGACGGATGCCTTGCCCTCCGACTCAGGCTGGATGGCACTTCAACTAAATCAATTCTATGCTTTCCCCCTGCCCTCTCCAGTAAGCCCCACCTACACCCAAACCATAATACCTAGAACTGTAATTGTCATATCTTCAGACCACATCTCATTCAATTAAACATACACACATCCATCACACACAAAATCTCTCAAATGCCTCAAGCACACAACCACACGTACAAGCACACACACACATGCACACACACTACTTCTCCCATCCCCCCAAGTTGGTCAAAAATGTAGCTGTCTTTATAAGATCTCCATATTGCCTACGTCGCCATATGTCGAACAATCCTTGTATTTGTTACATGTTATGTGTTTTCCGTTACTCTTGTATGTGTAAATCTGTGTATGTCACTTTTTGCAAATAATAAAAAATAAATAAATAAATAAAAACTTTGAACATCAAAACTCCAAATAATGCTTTTACAGTACATAATAGATTATGTGGATGTTTTTCCTATCACATCCTCATTCCCAAGCACTGGCCTTTTTCCTTAACTCTAACCAAGTATTGACAGAGCCTTAGAATATCAAGGTTTAATTAATAATGCTGTAATTTTCCTAAGATCGCCAAAATATATGAGAGTACAAAAAAGCCAATACATCATAAATTACTGGCTTTAAAATGGCAGTCCAAAAACAGGATTCCCCTGTCTACTAATTTCATACCATCTGTTGTTAAGAATATGTATTTGCAAGGGTAATAGCAACATTTAATTCATGTGATTGGGTTCTTAAGCAAAGACCACTGTTTGCTCCATGGATTTTCAGGAGAAAGACAAGATGGAGGACATAATGCAGGTATATGCAGGTCTTTTTCAGTTTGTAATACTTAAAAAGTGATCATTGTCTCTGTCAATATTACCATGCGTTTATTGTCCTCTCAGTGGCTTAACCATTGATCCAGTATAGATGGCTGTCACTTGTCGACAAACTGAGTAAGCACTTACTGGACTATGCTCCTCTGTGGGTAAACTACCATTATTGTACATGTAGGGGATATAGTAAACTAGACTTTTCACAATGATTCCATCTCACAAATGCAGGAAAAATGTTGGGTCATTAAAAGTATGCTATGAAGTTTTTAATAATAGAATTTTAAAAAGAGTAAAAGTAAGATCAAGTATCAAATCCCATTTTGCTCATTTTGTAACATGGATCTTAGTGCAGTGCAGCAGAGATATTTATTAGTATTTTTTGCATTTGGTATCACTTCATAAGTAATTTCATGCACTGTACATTAATATTCATTACTGTTAATCTCCAACAGTCTTTCACACCTAACATTTTATTTACCTCTGACAGTTTTACACAATTACTTCGATATTACACACTTATTTACATAAAGTATATATGTTTCTTTTAGTCAAAGTAGCTTATATTCTTTATATTTTTATGCTCATTCTGTTTTGCATGCCATTATTAAAAGCCATTTTGCTTTGTTTGTTTTAATTTCTTAGTTGAATTATTCTATTTCTATTTTTATACATCTTAAATTCTCTTTGCTTTCAGTGTGGATGGCAAAGTATGATTAGTATACAGGGAAGCCTGCTTCTTTACTCTACACATGACAATAAAACACTTTAAATCTTAAATTAACCAGATCCACTCAAAAAAAATGTATTTATTGAGGGAACACGATGTGGCTCAGTGTGTGTTTAATTCCAGGGTAAAATAATAAAATGGACAACAACATAGGCAATGACAATAAGAAAAGAAAATAGTCAAGATGGAGAAATGTGACGAGGCAGAAAGATGGGGCTTAAGCCAAATAAACCTGTGGCGACATCCGCTGCAGGTACAACTCAAACCGTGTGGCTTCCTGCCTGAATCACTGGATGATGAAGCTCAGTCTGCCAGGCCTGTAACCTTGTCTGCTGTTCGCTAAACTCTCCATGTAAGTAAGGATAAACAGATGAATGTACATGATACATCAGGTATACACTCAAGATGGTCACCAGTAGTCTGTGATATGAAGACACAGTAGCATTACTACACAGTCTGGATATTATTAATGTCTAAAATTTGTATTCTAGATATTTATTACACTGCATCCATAAAGAGGTAGAGATTAAGGTGCTGTCCACAGTAAAACACGTATTATCAACTTGGCATCTAAGTGAAGCACTGAGTTTAAGGTCGTAGGAATTTTCTTTAAAGCTTAAAATCTGAGGGTTATGTATTATGTATGAGGTTTATTAATATGTGTGTAAGAACAGGGAACTTAGAAAAAGGGTTTTTTTTTTTTCTTAATGAAGGAAAAATATTTATTTAGATGAGGACTTAACCCATAAAGACTGAGTGCTACTTTTGTGGTAGTTCTCAGATGATTTGTTTTCTTCTCCATTTAACTTTTAAGTGATCACCATTTATTATAATATTATCCTCTGTATATTGCCTTTTTCACTGAAAACCAGGTATTTCCCTATATTTAATTTACTGATCATCTAGATGTTCATAAAAGCTCAGATTAAAGTTGAGGGTTATTATACCAAAAGCAGAGAAAACTGAAGAAAATGTGAGTTTTTCAGTAAAATATATCATTAATTGAACATAAATCAAGTGTCTCCATCCATTGTCACTGATCAAACTCTGTGGGTTTTACTGGTAACCTAATGTTGTCGAAGATGATGGTGTTTCCAAATTCACTAAAGAGCCTCTGAAAATAAATGAATAACGTGAAAAGATGACAACTGTATTTTACGCCTTTGTTTTTTTTTACATAAATTGATATGATTAGTGGATCAACAGGTATTAAATATATTAGATCAGTAAATGATGACAGGCCAACGATGGATGTTTAGGTCTTCACAAGAATGAAGAAACACTGAAGCAGCTGAGAGGCAATATATCCTGATCTTTGTTTTCCAGAAAGTCTGAAAGTGTTAAAAACCCAAACACATCAAATGTCAATATTCAGTGAGTAATACCCCCCTGAATGTTTCCCTTCTAACCTTGCTTTTTCTCTCTTTCCCTCAAGTTTTGTCGTGATGTTGACAAATGTCTATTTCTCAGAGTCATCCATAACATTGTGCTCAGCTGGCTGTTTCCAAAATTTAATAGTATCTTATATTATATCCTACCACTCAGTGCTATTTTTGACGGTCCAACTTTGTCCCAGTTCGACCTTCTTCTTCTTCTTTTTTAAGCATGTCATCCATCTTCTATCTTGCTTTCAACTGTCAGCTATATTTATTAAAAAGCAAAATGCCATAAAAAGTAATCTGTGAGATAATGGCTTCTGTGTCTGATCTATGACAAATCTTTCTCCATATTATTGTTGAATGTTGGTGCAAAATTGAAAAAGGCGTGTCTTATTTGATTCTAGCGAACTGACACCAAACCCTGACATTTACAGCTGCTGTTGTAGAAAGCACAAATGTGCACTGCTATCAAAATCAATTGTGACTTCACCATGAAACCTGAGGACATAATGTCCCACTGCCTGTATTTGCTTGTTATACAATGGGATATGGAAATATCACCAATAAACAAGATTGCAGAAATGTCCTAAGGTGAAACGGTCTCTCTGAAAATCTTTCCATTTCCTCTGGAGGGAAAGAATCTCTCGTGTAACTGATGAGATAATAAGGAACAATAGAGTCCTTGGTATCAACAGTAGGAGGCTGAAGGTCACCTGATGCACAGGTGTGGTTATTCAGTCACCATATTTCCTTGGACAGCTCTGGTTGTGTGAAAAATGCAGAGGTGAAAACTCAAACAGTGTGTTTGGCACACTGTCACAGCAGTAGAGTATATAATAGACTTTCTGGCCTTGGCCAGACTAAGCAGGCTAATGCATTTCTGAAGGCTGCTTTCCACTTTTCTGCTGCATTAAGATCAATAAACAGTTTGCTTACTATTCAACTCTGCATATTCCTCACTGTGTTAATTACAGTCATTTTATTTATTCATTTTTTATATTTAGTTTAAAAGGATTTTGACAGATTTATAAACAGATATCTGCAGCCTGAGCCCCCCTCAAGTTTAGTATATACATTTTGGCTGCATTAACATGATAAATTGCTACTTTCTTTCAATGTGATGAAAGAACAAAAAGAATGAAAAAACTTTAACAATTACATTAAGCAAATAATAATAAAAAATATATTCTCTTTAGTTTGTTTGCTGTTTTTATTTTTTATTTTTCTAACTTTGTCTGATGTACATTAGTAACTCACATGATCATTAATGAATTATGTTAACACACAATCCAAAAAGTAGCATCACAACAAGTATATTTCTAAACTGATGGGATCCAGTTGATAGACACTCAAAATTAAAATGCACATGTACATACATTATTATTATTGTTTTCTTTTTGTTGTTTTATTGTTCATAGTCATTTTGGTTTTATGACAAAACTGTAAACTAAATTAGTAATATGTCTAGCACAGTGACAGAGTTACTAAATGAAATCTATATCTAATAGATGTAGTATAAATCATATAAGTTTATTCCAAATCTCTTATCTTTATACTTCAGGCCAAATAGTCCAAGTCCAGGGTAGCTCTGATTTTAAACAGTAAAACCAAAAATCACCTCTGTTTCATGTATGGTTTGTGTTGTCAATAGCTGCACTAAAGATTTAATAATAGATTTTTATAGCGCTTTTCAAGTCACCCAAAGCGCTTTACATTGTTGATCCATTATTCATTCACTCTCACATTCTCCCTCTGATGGTGGTAAACTACATTTGTAGCCACAGCTGCCCTGGGGCAGACTGACGGAAGCGTGGCTGCCATTTTGCGCCTACGGCCCCTCCAACCACCACCAAACATTCATTCACATTCTGTCATGTCTGTAGACAGACATTCTTTGTTTTATGTGTGTCCTATCATTTCCTGTCTTATTTTGTTAAGTTTCCTCTCCTATGTCATGTCTTGGGTCTTTACTTCCCATTTCCCTCCTGTGCTTGATTACCTCTTTACCTTAATGTGGTTCACCTGTGTCCAGTTGTGTCTTCACCTCTCCCTGGTGTATTTAAGCCCTGTCCTCAGTCTGCTTTTTGCCAGTTTGTCTCGTTTCCATAGCGCTTCAGACACGCCGAGAATCTCTTGAATTGATAGACCTTGTGATACAACTGTTTGCCTTTTGGACTCCGAGCCTGCCAGATCCCCTGTGTTTTTGCCTGAACAAAGTGGCCACCTGTTATGACTGTTTGCCTGTTGGACTCCGAACCTGCTTAAGCCTTTTGTGCCTTTGCAAGATATTTGGATTGACTACCCGGACATCGACCACATCACACATGAGTTTTTGCCTAATCCTCACCTGAACCCCCACTGACCGATCTTCTGGCTTTTGGACCGTCCCCCTGACCACCGAGTCGGATTCTCCCTTTTGGATTTAGAAGCCCTTGTTTAAGAACCACTTTTTGTTGCAATAAAACTGTCATGTGAAGTCATTCTTTGACCTCTGTCTAATTCCTGCCATTGGATTCATCAGTTTATGCACAGGCGTGACACATTCATACACCAGTGTGAGTGACACTGGAGGAAAGGAGGGTGAAGTGTCTTGCCCAAGGACACAACAGCTTACCTGGAGAGAGTGGGATTTGAACCGCCAACCTTTCAGATATTGGATGACCCGCTCTACCACCTGAGCCATAGCCGCCCCATTCTTGTTTGGAATCAAACAAACAAGGTCAGAACTGTCCCAATTTTGTCTGAACCATGGATCAACAAAGGGTAACTTAGCAAAGACAATAACATCCCATACTAACTTCATACCTTCATATGTCTCATAATCAAACTCAGTAATGGAATGCATTAAACTATATTCTTTTCATTTAAAGCTTAAAAACAACAACAGTGATTTTAACTTTTATCACTTTGTCATTCTCTTTGATTTAAAAGTTTTTGTTTTTTGTTTTTTTTGCAGGGTGAATCATTACGTCCTATAGTGGTCCCATAAATCCCACTGACATGTCATTATAAATAAATTCCATGCATGTCTCTACAATCTCTGCAAACTGGCGTCTGTCAGAACTTCAGAGCTCTTTATTCGAAATATTAAGTGAAATTAGGTCATTTTAAAGTAGAAATAATACATGCATACAATAAAAAATAAATAAATAAATAAATAAATAAAAGCTGCCAGCACTCATGGCCAAGCATAGGGATTTTTTTTTATTCCCACTATCCGCCCGTGTCAAAACTTGGCCACCGAGGAAAGCCAAAGAGAGTCACTCTTCATGAGAAATTAGCTGTGCCTTCCAATGAAGTCTAAACACAGATTACGTAAGTAACAACATGTAATACAGGTGGCATTATTTTTACATGCAACCCACCAATGAATATTTTTCTTGTTCACTTCAAGGCTCTTGCCAGTTGTGTCTTACTTACAACATGAGAAGTTGGAATATATCACCAGTTTTTTCTGTTTTTATACACATAAATAAATCATGAAGTAACACAAAGCAAATAGATATATACAAGATGAGAAGGTCAAAGCCTCTTAAAGTGATAACGCTCTTTATTCTGTACTCACTACATCGTACAACAGCAATAAAACAAATTCTCTGAGACAAGAAATGGCACAATAAACACCCTAGAGCAGGCAAGAAGATAACACTCACATAACAGCAGTGCGCAGCACAGGTTAACAAGTGTTTGTTTATGCTTTGGAAAACAGGATAAAAGACCTTGTTTCTTTTTTTTTTTTTTTTTCTTGTAGCCCAGAGCAGATTCAAGAGGTTCTTCCATGTTCAATCTTTGCTATCTTGATTTGACCAGAGTTGAGGTTATCACTTGCAGGCCCTCCATGTGTGAGTGGGTTTTATGAGAGAGTGTGAGTGTGTATTTTTATTATCTCTTGAAACAGCATTTCTGTAATTTTTCCCTAAATATCAGATCATAAAGTATGACATATCTGTATCTTCCCAGTGTCTAACTATTTTTCCTCTTCTCCTGTGAGAGTGTAGAGATTTTGGGATATCACTGCCAGCTTATCCTGTTTATCTTGCAACACTAATAAATATTATAATCCAACCAGCCTCTCTAAGGTTTTATGAAGAGGAGTTAAGGGAGTCTGGGTGTGTTCTGGGCAATAGCAGCTAATATTCTGCATCTGTAAACCATCTGCTTGCTAATTCTCGTGGTAGCTATGAAACTCCTACATGGCCCTGTGGGGTTATTGATTATATCTGTTTCTCTTGTCAATGAAAAAAAACAACGTTAACAGCTGCTTAGTCAGCTCTTATACAGATAAAATATCCTAAGGGTGGGAAAGGAGAAGAAGAGGAAAGACATAATGAAAAAATGAATTGAAGGATTGGGGAGATAATGGACCAAAAAGGTGAAGATAAATAGATGAAGGTGAGAGAAATTTAAAGTAAGAGACGAAGATGGAGCAAAGAGCTTGAAAATAATGAAGTAGCAGCAAAACATAAAAAGGTCAAAGTGAGGAGGAGGAGGAGGAGAGCGTTGGGGAACAGAACAGATTTGCACAAAAGTTTCTTTTGTTTGGTCTTATTTTGCAACAACCACCATATTGCTAATTGCATAAGGTTTCAGAAGTTATTTAAATTCTGCAGAAGATGTCACATTAGGGCATGTAACTTCCAGAAGATCAAGTCAATAAAAATGTTACGTTTTTTTTTTTTTTTTTTTTCCAACCAGGATACTGTCTATGCCTCAGGTCAAGCTCCAGCAAAAATGAATCCTACAGCAGTGTTTCATTAGCATCTCCAAGTCTGATAAACATATATGAAACCCAGAAGTGGAGCAAGTGGAGCACCCACAGTAAATGAACAATGCGGGGATATAATTCTATATGTAAAGATTATCCATTTGAAACCACAGTGTTTAATTATTCCTTGCAACATGTACTTAAAGTTCAAGATGTGAAACCAGTCATTTTGCAGTAAACTGTTCCGTTTGTGTTTTTATTTCATTTAATGCTTTCAGAATCAAATTAATGCTACATCAGTGTGTATGTTGCATTTTACTGCTGCAGATGTTTAAAGTTGACATGCCAATTTAAATACAGTTTGGTAGTTTAATCTACTGTAACGCATCATATGCCTGTTTTTAGCTTTGTGATGTGTATTTTCTTAGCCTAGATATCTAGACCACATACAGTAGCAGCAGAAAATATTCTTGCCGAGTTTGTGATCTAGCATCACATGGTAGGAGCCCGTCATTGGTCTGACACAAAGTATGTTGGACCAATCAAAATGCTCTGTCTGTGTAGCAAGTCACTGGGGTGGGCTTTGCACGATGACATCAAGGCTGTGTGAGGGCGAGATAGCAGGACGACCATTGTGCTGCTTTTAAGTTAATTTCATGTTGTATATAGATTTAAAGAGTTTTTAAAAAGTGTCATGGTTTAATAATGTTAAAAGTAGTTCCTATGTAATGATTGGTGATTCTTTGCTGCCACCTACTGGCTAAAGTGGTTGTCTGCCTGACCGCTGTTCAGTTGAGCACAGACGTGCACTACGGGATAGACACTGTATCGTTGCGACTTGAATGCTGTATGTACGCTTCTGCCTTGGAGACTATGTGTCTGTAAGTAGAATATCATTATCATATGTAAGGTGTTGGGTTATATACGGGGAGAAATGTTATGCTGTGTTGTTTGCAGTGGTGTCGTGGAACATGATTCTTGTTACACCTGCTAATTAGCATTCATTGTTTTCGTTTTAGCATGTAGCCATTTTAAGCTAATGTACACAGCATACAGTGGTGTTTTGTTTTTTGTCAGCGTATTTGTGTGTGTATTGATACATGTTTATATGTCTGTTACAGTTTAAGGGAAACAATAAAAAAGCCTTCAGTAAAGGACAAGAAAAGTAAACTTCAACTGTTTATTGGAGGACTTTTAACCGTTAACTGGCTGTCGAGCTTTGTAAAAGAGGACGCATTGCAGGGACAGCACAACCATAGAGAGCAATAAAGATGGCTGTAGCTAATGAACTGCGCTAGTTTGAATCAGCTTTTGTCATCCATTTTAAGTTAAGAGTTTTAAGAGCTAGACTTGGGCTTTTCTTTGAAAGTTGAGCAGAAAGAAGCACTCAAGTCATTCATTTTAAAGAAGGATGTATTTGCTGTTTTGCCAACCAGCTACGGCAAAAGTCTAATATACCAGCTGGCTCCGCTTGTAGCTCTGAATACGTCACAGTGTCGGTTGCTCTGATTGGTCATAGAACTGGCCTATTACGTGCAGGAACAGTTTGAATGACAACAGTTGAATCCACCCACACGCTTCAGCTCTCTCAATGGTCCGATTCCAGACTATACAGTTCATCTATAGTTTGGCCTGCCAGGCTAGTGTTTTCCAGCAAATCCAAGAGACTGTTGAAGGATTTATTTAACTTAAAGGAATACTCCACCCAAAAATGAAATTAAGTCAGTCACAGCCTCTTCCAAAGTTAGAAGAGTGTGGAAAATTTTTCTAAAATCCGTTCAATTATTGTCCTGTTTTAGGAGCAGCACTTTTAGCTTTAGCTTAGCGCAGTTGCTGTAAACCTCCAGTGTCAGTTAGCATGTCCTCCAAGAAAAGTGACCGAGACATCTATTTTTTTTTCTAAATATATCTTGGGAGCCGTGTGTTCAGAACGACTACAAATCATAATGCAAAATCAAACGAGGCTATTACCTGGGTAGATATTTACTTGGAACTATATTCAGCCTCCAGGGCCTGGTCGCAGATAAGCGGAAGACGACTAGTACAAGTACGAGTATATTCAGCGTCATCACAGGTAGAGGAGCTGAACTCGGATCTTTTGGGTGATTAAGATTGGCCGGATTATTCTGAGGAGAGGAGTCGAGTTAGACGGATCACTCGAGTCACCTAAAAAAAAAAAAAACCTTCTGCTTCTGGGTTAGTAGTGCCTTTTGCCTTGTCATTTTGATAAAGACTAGCTTACAGGCTGGCTACAAGTTCCTTCATATATTTTTGCCAAATACTTCATTCTCATTTTATCTGAAAGCCTATGTTTTATATGAGCCCGTGCGAGATTTCGAGCCAGCCAAACAGATCCGAGAGAGAGCAGCAGCAGCGAGGATTTGGTGACCGAAAGTACAGAAACGAAACTTAAGGTGATCCGAG
>JAQQZY010000005.1:49138401-49153854 GCA_030068375.1 Ostorhinchus rueppellii
TTGATCGAAATTTTGAAGTAGAACCATAAGTATCCACGCTGGTGTGTTTACGGAAGTTGGGGATTTTCAAGAACTACATGAGAGCTTTGCGTCTATCTACCAGTGCTTTGCCTGTGATGAGGCCGAATATAGTTCCAAGTAAATATCTTTTTTTTTTTTTTTTTTTTTTAAATATCTGCCCAGGTAATAGTCTCGTTTGATTTTGCATTATGATTTGTACTCGTTCTGAACACACGGCTCCCAAGATATATTCAGAAAAAAAAAATAGATGTCTCAGTCCCTCTTTTTGGAGGGCAGGCTAACTGAAACCATAGGTTTACAGCAACTGCGCTGAGCTAAAGCTAAAAGCGCTGCTCCTAAAACAGGACAATAACTGGACAGATTTTTTTTTTTTAATTTCCACACTGTTCTAACTCTGGGAGAAGCTGTGACTGACTCAATTTCATTTTTGGATGGAGTATTCCTTTAAGAACTAGGAGAAGCTGAAACACAACCCATAAAAGAGCATATCATCTTTCAGTTTGTTAAATCAATATTATACAACAAATTTTTGAGGAGAATGTGGTTTCTGCTGTACAAGAAAGGGATGAAAAGTATTTAACCCTTTTAAGACTGCCATTATAACAGGCTACCTAGGTGTCTTTGCAGTAAAAGTGTCAAAAAATATCTTTTCTTTCTAACCAATTTGTTTACATCTTTGTTTTCTGGAAGAACTTAACTTTCAATATCTGGCCATTAATTACCATTATGATAAATAATAAGTGCTTAAAACAGCATGTTTTAGTAAAAAAGAAACAAAATAGACTTGAAGTCTTTAGTATATTTATTAGAAACAACTGTAAATGTCTGTAACAAAGTTTTTTGAGATTACAAAAATACATGTTCAACTATTTTACATCTGATCAAACATGCTTTTTGGTCTTGAACATTCAGTGTCCATATTATTTGTTATTTTCAGGTGTTTTATAGCCTCTGTGGAAGTCTCTGAAAGAGTTCCTTTCTACTTTTAATAGTCCCACATTGCTGCCATAAAGTGTTATATAAGCTCAGAAAGCTCAGGATCTCAGCTTTCCGATGCCATTTGAATTATGTGACTAGCACAAACGGTTCAGGAGTTACAATCATTTGAATGCTGTAATGCAGCACTGGAGAAATTGCAGGCGTTAAAGGGTTAAAGCCATCTAAATTGAAACTAAAGTTTTATAAAAATGGAAATATTTGAGTGAAGTATGACTAGAAAATATTTGTACAGTCATGAATTCTATGTTTTCATCAGGACATAGTAATAAAAAATTATCTGGTCCATACCAAGTTCTGACCTCAAGCATAAAACAACAGGCAACGGATTCCATCAAATCATTATTTATTCAACAATGGGCAAAATGGGGAAGCAGTAGGTAAAACCCAAATACATCCCATGGTTCAATAACTTACAGAATCATTGTACTTATAACTTAATCCTTGTTCCACAATGTTGTGCCTGAATTCTGGCCCATTTTTCTTTACAGCATTGCTTCAGTTCTTTTAAGGCTTGTTGTTATTCATTTATGCACCCCTCTCTTAAGGTCTTGCCATAGCATTTTGGTCGAGCTAAAGTCTGAACTTTGGCTGGGCTATTGCTACACCTTTCACTGCAATACCCTTCATCCATTCTGCTGGTGTTACAGTTAAGCTTAAGCTGTCACACAGATGGACTCACATTTCACTGTGGAAGACTCTTGTCTACAGAGCAGTTCATGGAGTTCATGTACAACTTGCCAAATATCTCCACTTTGTTCTTGTCTGTCCAAACAAAATTCTTCTAGAAGTCAATGCAACTTTGGAAACCTGCCCTGTGCCCCCAAAGAGAAGAGGCTTTCTGCTGGTAATCCTTCTAAAGTTATACTTGGACAGGCTTTTTTTTTTTTTTGCCGAAAACATAAACTTTAATATGCTAACTGAGGCCTGTAAGAGTCTATGATGTAGCTTTATGACAGTTCTCAATATCAACTTTGCAAAGTGTAAACTTGACAAGCATGGTCTTGTGAACTCACCAAGTACAGTCTTGATAAGAACGACCCCAGAAAACAGATTTCTAAACACCAGGCTCTGTTACTGGAACAGCTCTGTACTTGTGATTTTTCTTTCCTGGCTCTGCTGGATTTTCAACATATTCACATAGCGTATTTCCTTCAATCCACCACAAAGTCACTCAATTTGATTTCTTTTTTTTATTATTTATTTATTTTGCACTCAATTTGATTTCAGTATATTTGTACTCCTACTATTGTCATTTACATTTTTTTATACATTTTGTATATTCTTCAAAACTGGAACAAATTTTGTTGAATCCCACATCATGATAATAAAGATTATTTCCCACTATTCTGCCTCTCTGTTGTGTGTTCTAACATTGTGTCACATCATTGTGATGCCATCTACTCAATAAAATGCCTCTGAGGTAATTTATCACCAGTGATGTGCAAGTTATGTCCAAACTTTAATACATTACAGATTACATTTTACTGTTATTTAAACGTAATTTCTTCCTGTTATTTAAAAGTAACATTATCATTGTCTCAGAATTGTAATGCATTATTGCATAACTCCTGAGTCAAATTCAGAATCTTGTTATAAATGGCATGTGCACGGTAGAACCCGACCCCCCAATGTTCAAATACCAACAGGACATGGTGGTGATGTAGAATCTGCAAAATGGCAGGGGCAGCAGATCAAGGTGAGGTTTCAAATCTTTCTTGTATTGAGCTATTTTACTCCTTTTATTGCCAATCCAAGCATAAAAGTAGTGTCCCAAATACCTCACTCTGGAGCACAGCAAGGAGGATCTGGCCAGTCTGACAGAATTTATAGACCAGTGCTACAACGACATCGTCATGAGGAAAACCGCCAGCTTGATTCCCACAGCGGCAGCCAAAGGAAGCAGGAAGGAGGACTCACCTGAAGCGGCTTCTACACCAGGAAAAGATTCGGGGGACATCCTGTTGTTAATCAACAAGTTGTTTGGATGCCCGTTTGTGTCTGCTTGAACTCATGCACAAGGAGTTGCAAGCACTGCGGGAGTCACTGAAGTTCAGCAAGCAGCAGGTGCAGTCCTTATAGGAGAATGCCTTGCTCAGGGAGACAGTGAAATCCATCACAGAGGGAATGACCCAGCTCTTGGAGAAGAATAAAAAAAAAAAACAGGGAGACTGTCCTCAATCTTCAGGCATGTAGGATGAGGGATATCCTGGTATTCACGGGAATATCAGAAGAAGAGGAAGAGGCTCCTGATGCAACAGTGAGGAACTTCATGAAGACAAACGTGAAGCTCCTGGAGGAGACGGTAAAAAACATCTCCTTCCACCATGTCCACTGATAAGGTGTGAAGAGACCTGATGTCCACCGGCCCAGACCGATCATTGCCAAGTTTGTCAGCTACAAACAGAAGGAAAAGGTGAAGCCCCAGGGCCGAGAGCTGAGAGGGAAGGACTTCAGCTTCAACAATCAGTTTGCGAAGGAGATCCTGGACCGACACAGGCTTCTGTTTCCCATCTGGTGCAAGCTCAGCGGAAGGCTGCCAAGCGGTCATTACGGTGGATAAATTATTCATCAATGATCAGTTGTAACAGGACCAGAACCTTACTCCTTGGCTTTACTAATAAGGTCAAGTATATATCTACCTTAACATTCAAATAGATTAAAATACAACAAGGTATTGAACTAACATTAATGCCAATTTAAGTCAATGACTCAGAAAGTCACTAATTCACTACCCCTCACCAGTCCCTGCCCAGTGGTGAGTCCTGGGGACCTACTACCTACTGGCTCATCTTCTGGGAGCAATTACTTCCTCCCAGTCATACTATTGCCCGACCCCTCTCCTACCCACCCCCTGCACAAGCATGTACATCTGTGGGGAGGGTGCAAATTCTGGTGGATGCGGCGGAGGGGGCATTAAAATTACCCCCCCTCTGTGGTACCCGATGGTGGCTAACTCCCCAATTTTAATTACACCTAGTCACAACACACAGGAACGCTGGCACCACACTCTCACTTTTGAGGGGTGGGCTGCATGGTGCTTGGTGAAAGGAGTCGTTCAGGCAGGTGAGGCTGCCCATTCAGCTTTGCTTTCAGCATTGCGCAGCCTCTACTCCTCAATTTTAACTGCTGGAAAATACACCTCACACATCACAACATAGGTAGAAGGGGCGGAGGGGTCAGCGGTGGTCTTCCCACATTCCTGTTCTCTGGATACTGCATGGGGTGGGGAGGGGTTTGGCGGGAAGGGGTTTGGCCCATTGGCTCAGGGTCTTGGCTGGCTGCATTGCCAGGGGGAGCTGCTGGCCCTGGGCTGTGTGCACACAAGGATTGTAGTTGGGGTTGGGGCATGGGCTGGCAGTCCTCTTTCCTGCCACAGGACATAGTGGGGCCGGGACTGGTGTGTGTGTGTGTATGTTTGTGTGTGTGCACATGTAGGCACCAGTGATGTGGTGGTTGCTGGGGAGGTGGTGGGCCACATTTGCGTTCCTGGCAGGTGATATGGCCATCTTGGGTTAAAAAACTGAACAACCTTAACAAATATGAACAACCTGAAATGTCTTAAGAGAACTAAATGCAGTTTTATCAATTCTTTGCCTGTTAGTAAATGTTTTATGTATCTGTAGATCTACTGTGATCTGTAGGTTTCAATGTACATGTGTAAATAGTAAACTGAGGCATAATATTGTTAAACTTGTACTTGTTTTGCGAAAGACATATCAGCTTGTTCATGTTCACATTTTTAAGGAAACTTTGTGATGTAAACACATGTTTAAATAATGTAACTTTTACTTAAATTTTACTTTTTAAACCATTATTATTTTACTGGTCCGGCCCACTTGAGATCATATTGGACTGAATGTGGCCCTTGAACTAAATTGTGTTGGACACCCATGCTCTAAGATCATTACTGAAGTATTTCCTTCACGGACTTTTATTAACATACAGCTGAAAACCTCCAAACCAGTAAACTAATTAAACCTCTGCTTTTGTGTGTGTGTGTGTGTGTGTGTGTGTGTGTGTGTGTGTGTGTGTGTGTGTGTTATATTTAAGGTAAGGCTTGAATTATTTTAGGCCCTGGTCAGGACCAGATGACTCAAATACAAAGAGGGTGTACTTTGTTTTTCTCATGTCTATGCTTGAGTACAGCACTTGAGTATAAGTACTTAGGTCATGGCCACTGTTGAGATGATTGCTTTCAGAGTGTAAAAAACATATTTCACAATCATGACAAACTTTTTTTTTTTTTTTTTACTATTATTCTACAATCAGTAATACCTAAGAACATTTTCTTCGCAGACTTAAATCTAATGTAAAGTGATCTCAATTTGTGATACAGTGGATGATTGCTTTTTATTTGGGTCAAGTCCCATCACATTATTGCAGTAATATTTTTGGTAATAATATGTGGGTTAGACAGTGGTTATTATCATATATTCACACCACCAACCTTTTGTACATCCTTTAAGTAAATTTGCTTATTCAAGCCACTAAGTTTCTCAAATAGAATATGACGGAATAAGAGATTAAAAAAAGACTCCAAAGGAGGTTCAATTAATAATCATGCACTATCATAATGTTGTTGTTGTTTTTAAATCACAGTAGCACACCTGTCTTACTTTTATCTCACTTTTAATCTGTCCAGTGGATTTAAAAGCCTCTGATCCAAATTTGTCTCTGATATAAAAAGCCATGGAGACATCAGTGTGGTAAAAAAAAAATGCAATAGGCCAACACAATAGATTTTTTCATAATGTGATAACAATGCCTCTGGGGTTTTCTTGTTTTCAAAAATGTTTCTTTCTTCTTTGTCACACTAGACTGTCTCTCCCTGCAATCAAAACCATCATTCTTGGTTCATTTTCATTACACCAGCGCTGCATGGCTCCAGGAACCAACTGTGAAAGTTTTCAGCCTTATTTTAAGTCTGCTCACGGTCTTATTTAAAAACAGAGCTCCTAGGCAGCCAGAAGTTATGGTTGGTCTGAAAAACTTTGGCAAAAAAGACAGATGCGTGCAAGCAAAGTTTACTTTAATGACTCTGATAGAAGATATTATCAGTGCACTTGCTCAGTCCTCCACTGTCTCTATGAGGGTTAATAATCAGCTGATAATGCAGTGTTGTGACAGTGCTGATGATCGAATTGTGATAGCACTTCAGTCATTTTTGACCATAAGAGGGACGCTTGTAGTATGTCAATAAAAACAGCTTTCTGTACTTCAGTATTGGCATGGCATGGTTCCAGGAGCCGACAGTGAGAGTTTGCAGCTTTGTTTGAACTCAGCTGCAGATCTGATATGAAATGGGGCTCCAAGGCAGAGACAACTTTCAGTTTGTCACAAAGGGAAAAAAAGATCCACACAAGGGAAATTTGGATTCTGAGTTTATCACTGTTAACTTGTCTGTGTAGAAAGACGGATAAATCCCTTGTAGTACCTGTGCTGATGGGAATAGAAGTATGGTTTTCTTTTTTTCCTTTTTCTTTAAAGTGAAGTGAATATGATCTCTCAGCATGTGTCCTCTGTGTGAGCTTTAACCCTTATTTAGCTTCACACTTTTTACAGATTCAACTCTACAGCACCCTGAGAGTGTAGGCTCTCTCAAGTGGAAACCAGCAATATGATGAGAGACTGTATTACCTTACAGGGAAAGAAAACTATTAAACTGAATAAAGAAAGAACAAGTGGTGCTAAGCACAACAAACCCAGCCCCTCATGTACTTTGCCTATTCTACGTAAATGGGAATTAAAAAAAAAAAAAAAAAAAAATCATAAAAAATTTGAAATTTGACTTACCATTCCCAAAATGTAATGACATCCAATCTGGGTCACTGGCAATCTATAAACTCAATTTGGTATGAATTGAACCAATAGTTTTGCTGCTAAAGTGTCAACAACAAAGAAACAACTAAACTGAACCAGAAACAATATGCCTTGCCTCCCCTTCAAGGGGCAGAATGAAAATCTAAATTTAGTCATAGGAACCAGGAAGCCTTGCAAAACAGGATGATGCAGCTTTCTGAGGCAAAACATTGTAATTGGAATAGTACAAGCGCTTTGATAACTTCTCTTTCCTGCCACTAGAGGTCTCACATTCAAAACAATAAGACAAAGGTGGCAGTGACATTGTGAAGTTACATTGGGGTTGTTTTAACCACCGCGAGGCGTAAATTATGCTAACACTAAGATTCTATTCACATAAAATAGGCCGGGTTACTTAAATATATGTTAATGCAGAAACACTGAGAATTATAGCTTTCATTGCACCAGCCTGAAATATCACAACCCCAGGAAATAAAGACAAGAAATGAATAGAGTAGGAAGACGGAATAATTTATCATTGAATGACATGGTTGAGCCTTTTTTTCCCCCTTAATCCTGTTAAAATGACATGTCTGCTTGTAAAGGAAATGGGTTTGTATGTATGAACAAAGTAAGAAAAAAACATATTGGAACCCTTAAGTATCAACTTATTTTGTTTTAAGCCAATTTACAGTTAAAAAAAGATGACCAGCTAGAAATTTGAAGGTGGCTGAAATTCTTCTCAACTTCGACAATGGTAACTAAAGTGCAAAATGAGCATTGTGGATCTAGTTAAGATGCAAAGATTGAGTGGGAGGATTCTGCATCACAGCCACATAAGAAAGACATTCATTCATCAAGCAGAACAAATTGCAGATGCATCCTTTAATAGAATGCAATCCAATACAACTATCCTGAGAAAAGCAATCTTAAAAACCGTGACAATCTATTTTTTGTGAGATTGCACTGGTGTGGTCGTGATTCGATTGTGATAATTGTTGAGGCTGTGGTGTGTACAGAGGGGATCTTCCAAATAATTGTCTTCTAAGTTCTAATTAAGTCACTCTGCATGTTCTCAAATCCTCCTCTACCCCCTGTTTCTCTCTCCAACTCCTGCTCCTTTGGTCTTTATCTCTTCCTCCTGCACTTCTTTCTCATCTTAGGATCAACAACACCCAGCGAGGTGACAGATTAGCCCACGCCTCCTTCTAATTGGAGTCTAACAGAGCTGTTTACTCTGCCTGCATCTGTTTTCACTCTCTTTGGGCAGAAAGGAGAGGCAAAACCAGGAAAGAAAAGAAGAAATGAAAAGGTTATGGACCAAAATTGTATTTGTAATTTAAACCCATTAGAAAGTTATACTTACACACAAGAACAAAGTCACACCTATGTATAGTTTTACAGTTTTACATATTCATTTATTTATTTTTAGCAGATATCGAGAATAAGTGACTCTCTATATCAGTGCCGTTCCTAAGCAACTTGGCACCCTAGGCAGGATTTCTGGTAGTGCCCCCCCCACCCTCCCGCGCAACTTATTAGACCAACCACAAAAATTCATCATAAACTAACACAGGGCACAGGGTATCTTCACTTCTCTGGAATTTTAAAACCGCAGTTGCAATGCAATATGCATAATGTAGTAATTGTACTACAATAAACTAAACAGTAGCCATATATGTTATAGAAAAATACAGGAAGAAAGTAGAATCTGCACACTGGGTACATTCTGTATATTTATTGCTAGTCACCACCCAATGTAACAAGCTTCCTCATCATAGAAAAATACAAACACAACAAATTACAAATAGCAAAAAATGTAAACTAGAAAGAGTGCAAATAATTAGTGCAATATGGTTATGTAGTAATTGTACTACAATAAACAGGGCCATAAACAAAATACCTAGGACAACCTCAATCTAACCCACAACATCAAGCCAACAACAACAAAATGGCTCAAAAAACAGCAGCATTATCAAGGAAACAAGTGGCAAATATCTGTAAAGTCTAACAGAGAACACTGTCTACATTTGGAGAGGTCTAATGGCCTCAAATAGACTCTTGCCCAACTCACCTGGTGCTGCTGAGGTAGAGGAGGTGCCTGCAGTCTCAGGTGACCCAGAGGTGTGAGACAGATATTTCAGAAGTGCGTCTGAAAAGAGAGGATGAGTAGATTTGATCAATTGGGTTTTAAATTATATTAGTCAAATAGCTGTTGATGGTGAAACCATAATGACATGACCTTACAACCATAATAGCACCCAACATTATAGTCTGCCTCAACCTACAACATTCTAAACACAACAGCAAGCAAATATATACAGTAAGGGGCTTTGTAACTAACGTTTCAAATTACACCAATCTTAAAACTGGAAAACAGATACAGAATATACTGTATAAAATGAATGTAGGCATATGTATATAGTTGGTTTCTTAGTGCAAGCAGTGGATGTTTGGACAGCACACACTTAACATTAAAAGAAAAGGTGTAATCTTATAATTAAATTATGTTGCTTATTCGTTCCCCAAACCTGTCTTTAGAACTTCCCCTAAAATGGGAGTAACATTCATTGACATTAACTCTAGCTCAAGCTGAATGCTGAACATATTTCATGAACAAGATATCGTCCTAAACTAATGTAGTAAAAAGTAAACCCACTGCCACACCAGCTCCAAGTGAGCTAGTTAGAAAATGCTTTAGGTAAAGTAACTTGTTACTGCACTGCAAATTTTATTTAAACTAAATTCATGATCACAATCATCACATTCACATCATCGTTCATCACCTCTGTCTTTTTCACGTTTTTCCTCCTCTTCTTTCCTATTCTTCCTCCCTTGGGCACCAGAGGGTTTTTGTCTCTTCATGATATTCAGTCAGAGTCAGTCATCACTGTAACTTCATATAATTTAGTGTAAATCATTAGTCTGTACTGCTCAAAAAAGAAAGGAAAAAAAAGAGAATGAAAAGCCAACACAGCCGGCCACGGGAACAACGGGGTCTTAATGAATCCCCCTTAAATCTGTAAATAAATCTGTAACTTCAAATAAAATTAGCAAAATGGCTTGACACAAACGATTTGCTTAGCTAGTACGTTGTGTTTTTGATCTGCATTCTGCAACATGCTGGACTGCCATTAAGCCATGATGATAATGACACCGCTCTGTCTGGCCTTATGTTATTATTGCCTTGTTGGCTGTGTGCTTGGTGTGGTCTCGTCTCTCTGTGTGCTGAACTAGAGATGGTGGCGCTGTGAGTGTGTTGTGTTACAAGTTACCTGGCTGGAAGTAGTTGACTTCAACAGAGAGAATTACCAACCGAACTTACCTCAGACGCAATTGCAGTATGACTACGAGGAGAGAAGAGGGGGGTGGGGAGGAGTCGTGTTCTGTGTGCAATCCATTGGGGACCGTGGCGAAATTGCAGGCAGACAGACACTAAAGCGCGAATATATAAATGATTTAGCCATTGCTTAAAGACTTTATGACTCTATGTACTGTTGTTAGATTGCTGTATTTTTGTTGTTGTTTTATATTGTGAAATAAAAAGTATTTATTAAAAAATAAATAAAAATTCTCCCCTCTCTGGCGCCCTTTCTGCTCGTGGGCATCCGCCTAATCCGCCTAATGACAGGGGCGCCCCTGCTCTTTATACATGATACACTTCATCAACAACTTCCCAAACCACAAAAATTCTTCAACTTCTGACATTTTCTAGCATGTAAAATATATTCTAAGACACGCTGGCACCAGTTGTCTCCACCTCTACAGATCCCGTCCCTCCCAATAATTTTTATGTAGTTAGAGCCAGATTCTCGACTTGGCCTGACCAGATTAAATATGCTGACTATACATATAGGTCTACACTATCCTTTAGAGCAGTGATTCTCAACTGCTCTGGCTTCAGGACTCACTATCACCCTTCAATGATAAGCCATGACCCAAATTGATAACAGTTAAACTTCTCAAATGTATTTAATAAAAAGATGGTGTGTTTTGAATCTGAGATAATACAGAATATTACAGTATGAAAACACAGAAGACAAGTTTAACCAAAATGACTAGCAGGTGATAATAGTATATATGGAAATTTCCCCATAACACAAAATTAGGTACATTTTAAACAAAACCAAAATATGCACTCAGTTAGAAATTAAAAGTGCATTCAGTCCCTTATTCAAGAATAAAACACACTGAGGTTTTGTCGTCAATGCAGGTAAGAACCATATCTGATGGTAGTCGTTGTCATACCTCAGTTTTGCTGTGATATGGAAAGAAAATTTTAGGTCCTTTTTATGAGTGAATTAGTATTACAAAGCATTACTAGAAAGATGAGAAGAATTTTTTTTCATTCACCAAGGAAATAAATGTCTGAACCTCCTTGACTGACTACAGTGTAGTTTTGCGGACTGCCATCATATTGTTTTGCAGACTGATTAACACACTGGTATATTTACTGTAACCCTCCGAATATATTTTTATTGTGTTTTTTAAATCGTGGGTTGCACATTAATAACAGAATGACACGGAAACAACTTGCCCAATCAGTGGTCTGCAGTGGGTATCGGTTGGTATTGGTCCGTGTATTTTGGAACCTCAGCAGAAATTATACCAAAAAATTAGCACCAGATACCAGGTCCTTTTTCACAATGGAAATGCATAACGGCATAGTCGAGTTGAGCTGTTACATATGCATGTAGTGGAAACGCGGCATAAGATATGTCCATTTAGCCACTACTCCAGTAGAGAGAAAAGTGAAGCTACACTAGTGCAGCTGAGTCAGTCAGAGACGCTGTAATGTCTTCTCAGCTTGACAGAACACACACATTACTCCTCGATCTATATGTGTCACATGTCAATTTGTATCCATGGGGCCATCCATGCACCACCCTCCACTACAGATCCACAGTGGCTTTGTCTGCACAGGGGACACCAGCTGTTTTTGAAATATAACCCCAGTGGCAACAACCCAAGCCACCTCAACTTGTGAGCCTCAACTAACGATTCTAATGATTGACAATTAACGATCACTGCTGTAACGCACAGTCTCTTCTCTGATGTAGTGGAGAGGTCTGACAATGTAGGTTTCTGACAGGACAGCAGTGGCCCATCCTCTCCCTCCACAGTATAGTTAGATGACAGAAGTTCCAACTGTATGAGTTCCTCAGCCCTAAAGAATCCAGGAATTACACTTATCACTTCCTTCAGAAGTTTTTCAAGAAACCAAAATGAATTGCTTATAGTGTCTTGGCTCAGTGTGGCAGTAGTATTCCATTGTCCAGCAGATCTCTGAGGTACCAGTTTTCCCAGCCCAGCTTTTAACAGGGTGCTGTGCCCTTTGATGTAACTGAGCATCCGTCTCTATATAAGCAGACTTCACCAACTCTGTTACACATTGAGAATACACTCTCTTTGCCTAGAAAACAAACCTTTACCCTTTAAGGAACAACTGGTTAAAATAAGAGATTGGTGACAAGCCCATATCATCTAAATCCTGCAGAAATGCTTTTTATGGGCTAAAGAGCTCACTTGGTAGGGTAAAAGCCCGCCCTGCACAGTCTGAAGCCTGACTAATCTATCTCTGTAGCCCACATGAATGCAGAGGTCTAGCCTGCACCTCTCTTCCAACACTGTTACAACACAGCTGGTCTGGTCAACTGAAAACCTGCTCAAAACAAGTTTGCCACTTTCTTCAGGTTCAGTGGCAGCCAGTGCCAGAGAATAAAGGTTAAGTTAACAATCATAGTCATCTCCCTATAGGACAACTGGGGTTGAACCTACATACACTGAGACAATTGGAGACTGATTTTCTTTCCAACCATACCTTCCTCTTGATTTGTATTTTAAAGTCATTGATGCCAAAAAGAAAAAGGAGGGGGAAAAAAGCACAGATACTTCTTTCCCTCTCTGCTCCATTGCAGCCTAGTTGGTAAAAACTGTGGTCCCATATCATTCCTTTTTATCACTCTTTTTTTATCACCATCACACTACAACCTTTTAACCCTTTCAGAGAAGACTTGTTTAAATAAGACTTTTTTTTTTCTCTTGAGAATAGATATCATTACTGAAAGCTGTCACAATGTCAGCATGTGTGTTATCTGACTTCTTTGCAAGAAGGAAAGGCCTGAACCAGGATGGCCATTGTGGCTTTATTGGACCAACTCCAACAGAATCTAATAAGACAGTGGCTCCAGAACACAACCTGATCCATGATTTTTTTTTTCTCAGTAAATGCAAAAGTTTCGAGAGTTTGAAATGAGTAGACATGATTGACTCTCAGACTTCTATTGACCAGGAAAAAAATATTTCAATATCTCTGCTCTGGAGAATGTCACAAAAGAAGCAGATTGTCTATTATTGTATGTCCAGGGACAGCATAGGTCGAACTGGTTTTCAGTCTGTCTGAAACATTTCGTGGATATTATAACCAGTATGCAGCAGTTAAACAGTTCTTCAGCTGGCCTAAACTACCTTTCTTCAGCAGCAGTGTCAGAACTGCTCTTACTCAGCTCAGTGACACAAATCCAGACCCAAACCATTCTTTATCATCTTTAGTCATCAGTCAGTCATTTCCTGGCAGAGTCCAGAATCTTTTATAGAACTCTGAAGGTAGTCCGTCAAGTCCAGAGGATTGGCCACAATGAGCTGTTGGACTGCTGCAGTCATCTCATCAAAAAAGACGGATGGAAGTCCCTTCGGTATTTCCGTCACACAGTCAGGATCATTGCTGTCAGCACTAAAGAGGCTGGTGTAAAAGTCTATGGCTTTCTTCCTCATTTCTATCAGGTCATCAGTTGCAGTTCCATTTGGAATTTTAACTCATAAAGACCCAAATATACACCAGTGACCAAAAGCATCTACTGCACTAAACTATTTAATAACCTTAGAGCCACTAATTCTACCAATACATGCAAATAAGTGGTGTAAAATACAGTTTGTCAACTTTTCATGGTCATCAGATTTGACCCATTTGGACATTCAGAGACTCCGTAGTTAATGTGGAAACACTGTCATCTTCTGCACCATTGATTTACTAGTAAAATCCATGGAGTTTGATCAATGACAGTGGATGGAGACACTTGGCTTATCATGATATATTTTACTGAAAAAATTACTTTTTCTCACGTTTTCTCTGTTTTTAGTCTGATAACCCTCAAATGTAATCGCAGCGTGATGATTAAACTATATCATTAGCAAAGGTAATATAGGATAATACCTGATTTTCACTGAAAAAATGTAAATTGGAGAGGATAATATTATGATAAATGGTGACAAATCCCTTAAGAATGATTAAATAGAGAAATTGGGAACTACCACAAAAGTAGCACTGGAACTTTATGGGTTAAGATGAAACATTTCCTTATGCTCTTTTATCCCACACACCAAGTTAAAGAAAAATTTGCTGTAAAATCAATATCATGATTATTGTTATAATTCTTTTTTGTGTTTATTCTTACCTACTGCATTCTTTCTACACTTCCAAATCCTGTTATTACTAATGATTTTATCTTCAAATTTCCTAATCTCCTTCTGTAGTTCTCCAAAACAAAAGGAGGAACGAAGGAAGGAGGAACAAGAAGGAAAAACCTTTAAACTAGTGTCAAATTAACTGTCATGATTCCAGTGAACCAAAAAGGTCAGGATCTCAAGGGTGCAAAGTAATTGACAGGATTACTGCAGCGGGATGTTTAAGTTGATATTTACTTCAACACCTTACAGAGATGGGTGGTGACAGAATAAGGTCAATGTTTAACTTTAATCAACCCCCTATGTGACAAAAGCTGCAGTGATATAAGAATGTCTTTGCATGTGCCAGCAATAGAAAACAATGTTTCCTTTTGATCTGAGTTTGTAGATTGCCACTGGTTGATGTATTGTCCTGGCAGTTTGTAACATTTTAGATTAAAGCATACATATTTACTGCAGCTTATTTCAGAACAATCATTCTCAACCAGGAGGACAACGCCAACAGTACTTTGAAGCCCACTAGTGACACTGTCAAATGTTTGAACTGATAACACATAAAAAAAGATCATTGAATTATTTGCCAGTGTTAGCTGGATAACACGTCCCCAGATGCAGTGATACAAAAACAAGTGTGTTTTACTGGAAAAAAGGAAGTGGGAGACAGTACATGCTCCAAATCATGAGGAATTCATGAATATATACATTTTGAACATCATTCCTCTGACAAAAAAGGCAATAAAGCTTCCACAGTTTTTTCATCTCATCTCTGAAGAGCATTTTTCACTTGTTGCAAATTTTTCTCAATTTTGTGCAATTTGTTTTGCCATTTAATTGGGAATTTGGGGTCTGGAAATTGTTAACAGTCTGAAGTGGAACCTGAGTTACAAAATGTTGAGATCAAAATGTGATTAACACAGTAGCATAATTACAAAATAACACAAAACAATTATTTAAGGTCAAACTGTTAAATTATGCAGAATAAGACATTACTAGTGCTCTTTACAATGACACTTAAAGAACAGATGTGCTATTGAAATATATTTTCAATGTTTTTTAAATGCAAATTGTGACATGGGACCTCATGACAAAGTTGATTCTTTCTATCTATCTATCTATCTATCTATCTATCTATCTATCTATCTATCTATCTATCTATCTATCTATCTATCT
>JAQQZY010000005.1:49156372-49168257 GCA_030068375.1 Ostorhinchus rueppellii
CACACACACACACACACACACACACACACACACACACACACACACACACACACACACAGAGTCTCAGAGGAGTGACGAAACAGATGAGAAGAGGATACACACTGAGCCTGGAGGACTGGATAAATATTGACCTGAATGAATGAGGTCTGTCACAGTACATAAAAAGGGATATACACACACACACTCATACAAAGTCATACCTAGATCCAAATCCTCCAAGAACCTCTACATCTATAAACCATATCTGCACACCTGCACTGTAAAACTGCATATTTTTTTAACAAAACCTGGAATCAATATTAATATTTATGAAGATTTTGAAATTGAGGGTCGGTAAAAGTACTATAAATAATGAAAGTGCTGAGTGTGTGTGGCTGCATGAGCCATGGCAAGAGCATATATACCTACTTGTTTTTCATAGTCAGAGAGGTTTATGATTGTGTGAGGTAGAGTCAGAGTTATAGCTTTGAAATTTTTATTACTTTACTTTAATTTAGTCTTTCAGTTTGGTGCTTGATTCCACCGTACATACATAGTTTCACTTTACTATTAGTAATTATTTATTAACATGTTAACATTCTAGTATTTTGATTGCCCTGCCTGTTTAATTTAAACTTTTTAGCTCCCTTTTCCCTGCTTTTTGCCAGGCCACAGTTGTAAATAAGAATGTTTTCTTAATCTGTCTTACCTTGTTAAATAAAGGTTAAATTAAGAATTAAAAATATTTATTGAAATTTTGTTTGTTTGTATTTTCATTTTCTTAAATAATTGAAAAATTATTTATAGAAGGCAAAAGGTATGAGTAATGAGTAAGATATGTATGATGACAAATATGACTAATAAACCCTTTGTTCCTGGAAAAAAAAAAAGGCCCACATTGGGGAGGGCATGGGGGTGTAAAGATCAAAAGATCACCATTACTAATCAGACTATATTTAAACATAAACTACTTTGCATCAATACGCATACCCCTGAATCTAACATTCCCTCAAACTGAGGAATACACACAATAATAATTCTACACAGTGTTTCACCAGTCTGTCAGATTTGTTTAAATGGAACAACATAAAATGATGGGTACTTGTGAGCTCTGCAGGGCAACAATGAAATACGGTAGTTGCAGACTAAATCAAAACACTTACCTGGTGACATGACATGATAACACTTACACCAACAAAGATTCTGTAGATGTACAGTCAGCACAAGCAAGTACTTAGAAAGCAGCAGCACAGAAATTAAAATACTTTGTCCGGTAAAACCATTTCCATAATCCTATGAGGCCTTCATTAAGACCTTAGAGAGGAGGCAAGAGTGAGGGATTTGAGAACACATGCAAGACTCATTCATTCATCTTCTGAACCTGCTTTATCCTCACTAGGGTCACAGGGTTCTCTTGAAGCCTATCCCAGCTACTTAAGGGTGAAGATGGGGTACACCCTGGATAAACAATCACACTTATGGGCAATTTAGAGTAACCAAATCATGCCTTTGGATGGTGGGAGGAAGCCAGAGTACCCATAGGGAGAACATGCAAACTCCACACAGAAAGGTCCCACCATTGACTGGTGTTGGAATTGAACCCACTACCTTCTTGCTGTGAGGGATGAATGCCATCCACCGCACTACCGTAGAGCCAAGTTCTCATACAGAAATAATTTATCCAGCAAAACCCTGTCAGAGGTATATAACAAATAAAAAGACCACAGCTAAAAAAAAAAAAAAAGATTTAGACAAATGCAGAATGATTGTTAGTGCAAAACCATGCTGGGACCAACATGTCTGATCTGATCTGACTGTGGGATGAAAGGCTGTTTGAAAATAATTAAACATCAATTATAGCAAAAATGTCTCTGAAACAAATAAATATGTTTTAATTAATATTATATGGTATTCATCCTGTGTCCTGTAGTTTGTGTCAACATTTATTACTGTATTTAATCCATTTCTTTCTGAATTTGTTCACTTCCTGGTTGGGGGGTATCAGCCAAATGAGTGTCAATTTGTGTGAAGTATGTGGTTTCAAGTGACCTGAATCACTGAATGAGTTGCCCATGAAAACAAAAACATCCACCGTCAACCAAAACCATCTACTGATCTAAAATGTTTAATACATGGTCATACACTAATCCTATTAATACAGCTAAATAATTGGTGTAAAATGCAGTTTATCAACTTTTCATGGTCATCAGATATGACCCCTTTGGATGTTTGGACGCTCTGTAGTGAACATGGAAACACTGTCATCTTCTACAACATTGATTCACCAGTAAAATCCATTGAGTAGGGTCAATTATAATGGATGGAGCCATTTGGTTTATATTCAGTTAATGGCATATTTTGCTGAAAATCACTTTTTCTTCATTTTTCTCTACCTCCGATATAATAACCTTTGAATTTACGCTGAGCTTATATGAAAATGTGCATGATCAGTGAATTAAATATAGACAACTACCAGATTTTTACATAAATGCAAAATAATGATGATAATATTACAAGAAATTGTGATAAATCACTTAAGAAATGGTAAATATAGAGAAAAAATTAATTTGCAAACCACCACAAAAGTAGCACCGGGTTTTTATCAGTTAAAAAATAACCCAAGGACAGAGGGCTGGATGTATAAAAGGTTTGTGTGTATTAAAACGTGTGCAAACTTATTGTACACACAAGAAAAATGTACAAACTGATTTACTAACTGCGCACTAAACATTGTGTCTTTCAAAGGTGCAAAATAGCTCAAACGCATCCAGTTTAATGAACTGGAATACATACGTTATATGGAGCATTTATATTGCACATATTAATTGTGCATGCACCAGGATGAGAAAATGTAAATATATTAATTTAGCACATGCAAAGTAATTTATCAAACCTGAAAGCAATTTTAGCTCATACAAACTGTGCCTGTATTTACCACATCTCAAAGGGAGGTGCAAATGGCTTGTATGTGTAATTGTGCACACATGGAAGTGGTTATTGTAACAAGAAGAGATCAAAATGATGAAAGGAGATCCAGAAAAAAAATTCTAGAGTGCACAAGCAAATTAGTATACGCAAATTGGGACCTTGATAGATCCGGTGGTGCATCAGATGAAAGGTGCCCTATACAGTAGCCAATCAGAATTGTTTTTACTTCCCTGTCCTAGTGTGATCAGGTGATTTCTCTAGTAACCTCGATTGAGATATAGACATTTTTTTAGAAGAATGAACATAAAGATGATCAATCCGCATGAAAGTCCAGTTAAACCTATTGCATGTCCATGTTTAACACAGAGTTAAACACTGCTAAATGCAGAATGAGGCCAAACACCACTTAGTTACATTGGTAATGTAGAGCCTGATTATAACAGCAGGTCTGTGGTTAAGCCAGTAGTTTTCATGATGAACATTTAGAAGACTGGTGTTTGGTTCTTGAGATTTACATAAACAGTTTTTTTTTTCTTTTTCACAGACTGTCGCTGGCAATATTATAGCATTATCCACTTCCTATGTTGGCAGTCACAGATCACTGTATCATGGACACAGTGATCTGTTTAAAGGTAATGAATGCCAGTGGCTGGTGTGGGCCTTTCTTTTTTTCGTTCATTGATTCATTCATTCATTTTATTCACGGTTGTGCATTTCATCAGTGAACATACAATAATCATTAAGTGAACAAACATGTACACACCCATGCTGGAAAAGGAGCAGGATGAAGAAAAACTTATATTTCCTGCCCCCTTCTAAATAACAATAGCCTTAATGGTGAATTATGTACAACTAGCTATAAAGTCATACGATATAAAGTCAAACAAACCAAACTAAATACATCCAACGATAATACAAAATGAATACACAACCAAGTGCAAAACTGTATGTTCAGGAAATGCAGAACACATCTAAACATATACCTGATGAAAATATGCAAAAGTATTATACCACACCAAAATGAGTAAATCAATATGTCATAAGATGCAATACAAATGCGAAGCAAAATGTAAAACTGTTTAGCTGTTCGTATAATCTCATTGCTCTTTCTTTATACAACTTTTTCAGTTGGAATATGTTTTTACAGTCCTTCAGCTCATTATAAAGAGAATTCCAGAGTTTAACACTCACTGTGTTGTCCGTGCACACTGATGCTTGAAATGACCTTTCCTTCTATGCTCTTCATTCTCTGAAGTGAAGACAAACATTTCTTGTAATTTAGCTGGTAGTTCTTTACTTTTGGCCTTGAACATAACAAGTAATGTCTGTAGCCTAACTAGCTCCTGCCATTTCAATAAGCCAGAATTAATGAATAATATTTTAGTGTGTTTCTGATAATCTTCTTTATGGATAATCCTGATAGCTCTCTTATGTAGGAGATAGAATGGCTTTGTCATGCTCTTGTATGTAATACCCCATACTTCTACACAGTAGCTGATATATGGTAATATATGTGTACAATGCAGTGTTCGCATTGCCCTGTAATCTAACACATACTTTACCTTATTCAGAATGAAAATACTCTCAGACATCTTTTTCCTCACATGTGCAATATGGGATTTCCATGTCAGACCTTCATCCAGTATTACTCCCAAAAAGCAAAGTTCAGAGACCGTTTCAATTTTAATTCCATCTATAGACAGTACTACATTTTCCTCCATTTTTTTCTTGCCAAAAATAATACATGCTGTGTTTATTTATTTTTTTATTTCTTTTTTTTTTTTTTTTTTTTTTACATTTAATTACATTCATTGGCATCAAACCATCTCTCAAGTTTATCGATTTCTTGTTCAATGATACTAACTAAAGCTTTAAAGTCATATCCCAAACTGTAAAAATTGGTATTGTCGGCAAATAACACAAATTGCAATGACTTTGACACATCACAAATATTGTTAACAGATATGATAAACAATTTAGGTCCCAGCACCAAACCTTGTGGAATTCCACATTCAATCTGCATGTATCCAGATGTATTGCCATAAAAGTCCACAAACTGTTTTCTGTTATTCAAACAACTTCTTAACCAATCTAGAACTATTCCTCTCACACCAAATGAATGTAACTTTGACAGTAATATAGAATGGTCTATTGTGTCAAACGCTTTCTTAAGATCAGTTAACACCTCTAAAGTGTATTTCTTACAATCAGTTGATGTTGTTATATCCTCTATTATATTCATTACAGCTGAAGCAGTGGATCTATTGGAACAAAAGCCAAACTGGCTCTCAGTCAGCAACATGTTCTTTTCAATAAACCTGTTTAATTTTTAAGCATTTTAGAAAATTGTGACAGTAGTGACACTGGTCTGTAATTAGTAAATCTATGTTTGTCTCCAGCTTTAAAGAGTGGTACAACTTTTGCTACCTTAATTTTATTTGCAAAAGTCCCTGTATGAAAAGAAAGATTAAAAATATAACAAAGGGGTTTGTCTATACTGTAGTGCTTTTCACAGTTATCATGTCTAAACAATCACTGTCTGCTGATGTCTCACTTTTCAGTTTTGTTACCATTTCATTTTCACCAACATTATTTAGAAGCATGGACTGTAGCACTCTGCTTCCCCCTCTCCATTTGCTCTGTACATCCCCATTTTTGTGTTCTTCAAATGTCTTTGCCAAATTGGGTCCAACATTTACAAAGAAAGAAAGTAATTCATTAGCCACTTCAGTCATATTTTTTCAATCTTATTTCCCTCATTTATAAAATGGCTAGGTGGTTTGTCTGGCCTGGTCTGGCCCAGGTGACTTTCTGTGTGGAGTTTGCATGTTCCTTTCATGTCCACATCACTTCTTTAACCAATAAACACCCAGTCACTTCCCAAAAGCTTCTAATGATGTAAATTGTTTAATACCTGTTGACCTACTAATCCTATCAATACCTGTAAACCGGGGTGGCCATGGCTCAGGAGGTAGAGCAGCAGCCCAATAACTGGGGGGTTGCCGGTTTGAATCCTTCTCTGTTCTAGTCAGTCCGTTGTGTCCTTGGGCAAGACACTTCATCCTCCTTGCCTCCAGCGGTTCCGTCAGTCTGCCCCAGTGCAGCTGTGGCTTCAAATGTAGTTGACCACCACCAGAGGTAGAATGTGAGAGCGAATGAATAATGGATCAATAATGTGAAGTGCTTTGGGTGTCTAGAAATGCGCCATAAATATCTAATCTAGTATTATTATAAATAATTGGTGTAAAATACAGTTTATTATCTTTTCATGGTCATCAGATATGAATGTCTAAAACACTAAACCTCATTCTCTGACTCACCCACTCAGTTGCACAAACTCATTTATCAAATCATTCACTCTTTTGGCACAACCTTAAGCTGATTTTGATATTCAGACACACTTTTCTCACCTGTAACACACTTTTTGCACAACTCTACACACATTCTCACTCTCTAAAACACATTTCTCACTTTGATGCACATGAGCTGTAAAATGCTGAACACAGGAGGCAAATATTCAACACCAATACAGCACAGTTATCAATAAATACACACAAACACTCAAAACTGAACACACTATTTTCAAACCAACTGCACATGATATAAGGCCGTTCAGAGTGCACCTGACACCAACCACGGATGGAAACAACCTGAGAGGCCGAGGATTGTGTCTATGTTATGGTTTGCGATAATGTCCAGATACAGGAGTGGTTCAATATCAGCCAGAAATTCATGAATGTGTGCCTTCCACCATAAAGCTCTTCCCTCAACCCAATGGGAGAATGTCTCTCTGCATGGCAGTGGAAGGTCTATGACGGAACCCATATACTAGGGAAAATCTGTTGGAACCAATGTATATGGTAAGTGTGAAGTGTTGTTAAGGCTGGATCTGGTGCACCCTGCCTTCACCTGTTGGTAGCCAGGATAGACTCCAGCATCCTCATAACCCTCACAAGAACGAAACAGTTCAGAAAATGGATGAAATTTGTGTTAATAAAAACTGCAGCACAGCTGAATCAAAGTGAGTCATATCATGTGTTGAATGTTTTACAAGGGAAAAATGTCATTTGCCATTTTATTTGTGCTATTTATAGTTTAATGAACAATTACTTTTTCATCACTAATTTAGTTTTAATGTCAATTTTTAGTTCACTATAAGAACCCCAAGGAGAATACATCTGGATTAATAAAGAGATAACCCACTAAAAAACATGTTGTAATTGTTTTTTCCTATTCTTTCTTTACACATAGAAACCAAGAGTTAGTTCCTCAAGTGCGCATGTGTGTGTGGCGATGTGCTTTGTACTGCTCTACTGGTGATGTTGGCAGGTTCATTTGTTCATTCAGTGACAGTGAGAACACGAGTGCAACATCAGATCCTCTAATTAGTATCACTTGTCAGGTAGGGAGAACAAATTAAAACACATCTGCAGTAATTTATACTTTATTAAACCTGGTGTCCAAAAGTAAATTTGAGTGTCGGCAGCAACACCGGTTTAATGATTTCTTTACTTGTTACTGAGAGTTTGTATATATTTTTATCTGCATTTTAATGGCATAGTGCACCCCGTGTGTATCGGCAGGTGGTAGGTTCTAGTTAGATGGAGCTAAGGAGATAAAAAGGCTAGTCCATCATAGGAGGCTGCATGTTTTTGCAAGTCTTAAGTTATTAGTCATGGCTGTTGCATTTATAAACGGGTAGATATTTACTGATCCTGTACGCTGGTAGGAAAAAAAAAGGGTACCCTGGAAGAAAGGCCTTATGGTCCATCTAATGCAGGGGTGTCCAATCCTGGTCCTCGAGGGACGCTATCCTGCATGTTTTAGATGTATCCCTCTTCCAACACACCTGATTCAAATGATCAGCCAATCATCAAGTTCTGCAGAACCCTGATAATGACCGTCAGGTGTGTTGGAAGAGGGAAACATCTAAAACATGCAGGATACCGGCCCTCGACGACCAGGATTGGACACCCCTGATCTACTGACTTCTTCCATTGGTCTTCTACATGATTAGAGTTCAAATGGGTGTGATTGCTACTTTCAGTTAAATCTTACATATAACAGAAATGTCAAACATATGGCCCGCGGGCCAATACTGGCCCGCCAAAGGGTCCACTTTAGCTCCTGGGCTGTGTTTGTGGAATGTAAAAATTACATTGAATATATATTATGTGTATTAACAGTCAGTGGTGTCAAAATCATTTCAGTCCAGGTTCCACATACAGACCAGTTCAATCTTAAGTGTGTCAGACCAATAAAATACTATCACCCATCTTCTTTACCCGTTTTATCCTCACTAGGGTCAAAGGGGTCGCATGGAGCCAATCCCAGCTACTTAAGGGTGAAGGCGGGGTACACCCTGGACAAGTCACCGGTTCATCGCAGGGCTGACATATAGACAAACAATCACTCTCACATTCACACCTATGGGCAATTTAGATCAACCAATTAACCTATCAGTGTATGTCTTTGGATTGTGGGAGGAAGCCGGAGTACCCAGAGAGAACATGTAAACTCCATACAGAAAGGTCCCACCAGTGACTGGAATCGAACCCAGGATCTCCTTGCTGTGAGGCACGTGTGCTATCCACTGCACCACTGTGTTGCCCTAAGTACTATCATAATATCCTATAAATAGTTACAACCCCAAGTTTGTCTCTTTGTTTTAGTGTAAAAACAGATTTGCGAAATCTTAAAAAATTATACTGATTCAGGGGCCACATTCTGCCTAATTTGATCTGAAGTGGGTCAGGCCTGTAAAATACTGAAATTAGATTATGATAATGTTTGCATTTATAAATTATCCTTTCACAAAACAGGGAATAATCTGAACAAATATGAAGAACCTGAAATGTCTTAAGTGAAGTAAGTGTTATTTTAACAATATTCTGCCTGCTACTAACGGTTTTGTGTATTTATATATCCACTGTAATCTGAATGTTGTAATGCACATGTGTAAATTGTTAAAATTGCACATATTTTTCTTCAGAAATTCCAGCTTTTTCTTGGTTGTTCATATTATTCACATTTTTAAAGGGTAATTTATAGATGTAAACGTTTTCATGATGTAATTTTATTTTTTCACTCTAAAACATAGAGAAAACCTTGGAGTTGACATTATTTATATAATTATCGTGTTATTATTTTACTTGTCTGATCCACTTCAGATCATATTAGGAGGATGTGTTCCCTGAACTAAAATGAGTTTGACAGCCCTGCTATATAATGACAGCTTGAAAACATAATCATAGGTATGTACCGCTAATAGAATGTGGATGCAGATGTCTAGTACTTGACCTTCTTCACAACTGTCAGAACTTCAGCCTGACTACCTTTTTCTTCACTGTGGCTCGAATTTCACCCCAAAATCAACCCCTGATGTCTTCATCTATCAAAATTGTCAGATGAAAACATGTTTATTATTTTGGGTAAAAGCAGATTAAGCTAAATGGATCGCCGACTCCCCATGCTCATGACTTCATCAAGATGGAAAACAAGCATGCTGGCTGTGAGATTAAACTCTGCTTAATTTCTTTTTTTTTTTGTTCACTGCAAAGCATGCAGCTGTTTGAGTGCTCTACTTTATTAGCTAATTATTTGTCTGCATTGATGTCAGGCGACATTTATTATCTCTACAAAAAGCCAGTGATGTTGAAGAGAGATCAAGGCACATTGAGATGGGAGAAAAAAGGAAATGCCTCTGTGAATTTGTTTAAAATTAACTCACACAAAGAATGTTAAGGGTTTAATAAAAGTTAATGCAGTGTAAATCGGGTCAAGTTGACTTTTTAAGCAACACTACCATCTGCTGTTGTCAGTGTGAGAGTACAGTGGAACAAGGCAAGGGTTAACTTTGCATTTTTATGTCAATAATGTCACTTGACAAACCATCAGAATAACTGTTGTTTTTATTTCCATGTGTGCCTTCTATTACAAGCACATTATTATGATTCTGTAGTTTTTACACAGTTGTTAAGACACATCTCTGTCAGTCTTTTCCTCACATTTTTTCACATGTAAATGTAAAATCCAATTTCTAAGCTACATTGTCACTTTATAGCCCCAAACTTACATATCAATCATTTGCCTCAAAACTTGTTTTTCTGTGCTCAAAATCCAACACTGTCTCTAGATCACACACAAAAAAAGTCAGTGTGCAAATACTGCTGAGCATTCATCACACACTACACTAGCAAATGCAAAACAAAGAGTTAAGGGTGTGTAACTCCAGAAAGGAAATGCATTTTGTTTTCTTCCCCAAACAATCAAAATTCTGTAAGACTCTAGATTTTACATACTGCATTCAATATTGAATATTTGTGGATTCAACATCTGCATATACACATTGAAAATGCAATCCTACAAAGGGCCAGGAGATAAAAATGAAAGTAAAAAAGAAAGTACAAGTGTGAAATCAAAGTCAACAACTGATTCTTTCAGCCTCAACATCTACATCACAGGTGATGTTTTCTTACCGAGAGAACACAGGAATGAAAAGCACCCTGTGGTGTGCCAAGTCCAGCCTTAAAATGACTCCACAACAGTGTCACCTGTTGTGTGACCAGGCCAAGTCCATGGATTGGAGAAGATTTTCCATTTTACATGGTTTTCAGCTTTACTCCCATGCAGAGAAGATCTTCTGTTGGGCCAAGGAAGGAGGGAAGCAATGGAAGCCAAATATTTATCAATCCCCGGCTGTTGTTGAACCAAACCCCTGCTGCATGCTGCTTTTGCACTTGGGAACAGGATATATCTGTTTCATCCTCACATTTGACATTAAAAGTGGAAGGAGGAAACGACTGGGTGGTTTTTTTTCCCCCCCTTTTTTTTAACTGATGTTTTAAAGCTAGTAGTTTGCATTTTGTTTGGGTCACAGGGACAGTGAGGGATCATGGGTGACTTAATGCTAAATGCTAGCTTATTGACACTACAGAATGGCAAACTCCAGTGACTTAACAGTGTTGTGTAACATATTAACCTAATGCTGCAGGTGAGCTGGGTAATTTCACATTTTGGTGAAAGTCTATAGGAAGCAGGGATTTTTAGAGCCACCACAAGCAGCTGTCCGAGATATTACACTTTCAACATTCTTCAATACTGGTTTCATTTCAGTGTCATTGTACTCATCCAATGGTTTCATGACATCACTGAAAACCAAGGGACAAGGACCTTGGCTCCCAAATGAAGGAAATATATAAATAGCTTACATTTATAACATCACTGGTTTTTCCAGGAGTCATTACGGTCTCATTTATTGTATTTGGAATCTCTAATAAATAGAAGCCATTGATGTCTGTCATTCCACATGACAATAATCTTCAGACTTTCTGTTTGTATACTAAAACACATTTGTTTTCCTGACAGCCCATTTGTACATTACATTAGGAAGCTACCAAGATTGGAAAATGGCTTTGTTACGCACTACTTGATGAAGTTTACAGTTTTGCTGAGCCAGTGAGCTAAAATGTATTATTAATTCAGCTCTGGCCCTGCAAAGATGACTCTGACCCTTTGCATCCTCACAACTCTGCCTCTAAGTCCAAGTTCAAGTACAGTCAATTCCTTCTTCAAAAATCCAAGACAGCAATGGTAAAATCGCAAACTATCCTTTTAGCTTTAATATAGTAGTTGAGAAAGCAATGAGTGATATCACAGTGCCCGTTTGCTATTTCCCCATGTGCTTGCATGCAATGCAAAGCACAGGGGACTGTTGTTCGTCATATGTATACAAAAAACTTTGGAAAAAAAATGCGGCCCAGACTGTTGGAAATACAGCAAAACGTATTATGACAAAATGTGCAGCCTGGTCTTGAAAGATGTGCTATGACTTGGCTTGACACTCCGATGCACGGATTTCGTTAAAATTGCAAAAAACCACTCACATTTTTCCATCTGAAATGAATTAGGCCATTTTCAAGTGGCTACCATTCCCAAACGATTCTTCCTAAAATTATGCTGTAAACACGTAAAATGTT
>JAQQZY010000005.1:49207024-49226894 GCA_030068375.1 Ostorhinchus rueppellii
ATCTTTTTTTTTTTTTTTTTGCTAATTTCAAACAAATGACTTTCAAAAACATTATCCTTAAGTTTCATAGTTCAGATAATTGAGGAAAGGCACATAAATGACGATTCAAGTTGACTTGCAAGGTTCACGTTTTCTTAAATGCGCTAGAAATGGAAGAGCCGGTGCACGTAAAAGATGCACGCGCGCACACACACACACCCTAACTGTATGAAAAAATAGAATTCATTAGAGTACTCGATTAATCGTAGAAATAATCGACAGAATACCCGATTCCAAAAATACTCGATAGTTCCAGCTCTAATTATTATTATTATTATTATTATTATTATTATTATTATTATTATTATTATTATTATTATTATTTTGTTATTATGCCTAGTGCCTACAGTACAAGCATGTGGGGGTAGTGTTATGATCTGGGGTTGCTTCAGTTGGTCAGGTCTAGGTTCAACAATAAATGTGTTAAGAAAAAAAAAAGAAATAAATAAAAGTGATGTTTCAGAAAATTAGCAAACTGATGCCACAGTGAATGTGTGATATGATCAAAAGTAAAGCCAATTCAACAAAATACTATCAAGTGGGACATTTTTTTTGGTCATGTTGTATATACAACATGACCAAAAAAAAAACAAAACCAATTTCTATTCAATTAAAAAAAAAAAAGAATTATATAAAGCAAACTGAGTTAGATATTCTAAATCTGCCACAGTACAGGTCAGAAACTCTTTTGAGTATAGGTTTGTTGTAAAATAATTGTATAGGCACTGAATGGAAACATTGTGGATATTTCAATTTCTGCTTCATACACTGGCTCATTTAAATAACAAAATTACTCAGTGTTCACATTAAGAAAGACACAAAAAATATGTAAGAAACATAAGAAATAGAATGCCAATATGGTCTTTTATTATATGTGAACAACTGATTTATTGTATATTAATCCAGATCACTATAAAAGTACATGAAAATGGTATTAACTTTACATGCAACTGAAAAAAAAAAGCTGTAGAAACATTGGGTCTAATTGTCTATCAAGATATATACTGAGGAAAATGGAATCTAATTATAGTCAAGTGTTAAAAATAAGCCTTTCAGTTAATATTCAATGCATTATCTCTTTGATTACCATTAATTACCTCTTAAACAAAAAACATATTAATTAGGTTTGATGCCAGAGACAAGAGGCAAACATTTTTCTCATCAGCCCCCAACTGCCACACTATTCCAGACGGCCTAAATAAGAGGTTACTATATATAAAGTAAACAATGACGGAGAAAATAGGACGTGATATTACAAAACAGATGAGTGTTTCTGTTTTTTTTTGTTTTTTTTTCAGAAGACTCTGCATTACCTGTCTCCACAAACAGCGCTGATTATAGTTTTATGCTTCATAATGTTAGTCTGCTGCATTTCTGCAAGCTTTTTATGGAAAACTGCACATCAGGACAGACATTCAGCTTGTTTATGTTTTCACTTTGTGCTACTTTATTGAGTGTAAAAGCAGCAGAGTGCCAAATGACGCCAACACTTAACTGAAATACTGCAATGTGGCAAATCAGTCCCTGAGATAAGCTTTTAAGGCTTTGAGTATAGAAGGAATCTAAAATCCATCCAACTAATGAATACAAGAGAAGATAGAAATATTAAAGTCAACACTGTCGGAGCATGCAGCATATTATTTATGCTCCGATGAGAGGGAGAACTTTACTTGAATATTGATCAGTTACCGCTGCTCTAAAGAGGATTACTGTTTGTGTGTTTATTCTCCTCAACTGAAGGTGCAAAGTCTTTCTTTTGCCCTCCAGTCCAGTTTTCCAGACTGGGAAATAAGTCATTTTTAAAACAAAACTTAAGGTCGTTTTCAGTGAACAGAGTAATAATTTGAGGTGTGATGTGCTGCTTCAGCTTATGTGACAAATTTAACAAAAGTCTTTTTCAGATTTTCACCTTCAACGCGCTGCAAATGATCACAATGTCAAACGCTTCTACTGATACAGAATAATGGTGTATTGCCTTCATGGAGAAAATGGAAAAGAGGAGGTTTTGATTATCAGAAGGTTCATAATTTTTTAATTTAGATTCATTTTACCATCGTGTCATGCTGACTTTCCCTCCAAGGCACAGATCATATATCTAAACTATCCTGGTTTTAGATTCATGAATAATACTTGATCTGTAATAAAGCAAATGCAATAAAGTAACCTTTTTTAACCTTAATTTTCATGTAAATTATTAATGTTTAAGGCAATTTTTCCCTAAGGTTTTGTAATACTACTGTACAAAATGAGGTGGTGCTTTTGAGAAAACGTTCATCCAGAAGACACCACATGCTGCAACTAACTGTTCATTTAAGTAATAAAAGAAATTGTAGATAAGATTGTATTACATTAGCACCATGTATTAGACATATATGTTTGGTTAATGAAAAGAAGCTGGAACCTTGTATTTCACAACTGTACAGGAAAAGTGCAGTAGCACATACAGTAGTTAGTAGTATATTATATTTCTACTATTAGGGATCTCTCATTCAAATCAATAGAGGTGATGATATCATTCATTATACATTGCAGATCCACTACTTCTGTTCACATTCACACATTCATAATCAAGGCTCTAAATATGCACTCACATTCAAATGCCGTGAATGAAGAAGTTCAGTCACTAAAAAGCAAGAGTGAAATAACTTATAATAAAATATAATAATAAAATCAAAAAAAGTAAAAAAAGTATAATAAAATCAACTGATGGCCAAATGAAACATATGTTGCATACCATAGGCACAGGTGATGATCCGTTTTTCTTCAGTGAAAGATTAACTGCTGCATGTTTATCTTGACCTTTTGAATGGTTTCTTTCTATGGGGTTATGTTAAAGATATCATGTATTGAACGAAGATACGAGACATCAACAACATGAAGCAAAAGATCACTAATGTCAGTGTCACCATTGATGAGATTATGATACAGCCAACATGGAAACAAATCCAGTATCATCTGGATGTACTTTGTGTAACTAATGGTGACTATATAAAGGTGTATTAAGAGGCAAAAAAAAAATATTTTTTTATAATAATTTCCAGAGATGTGTCCATTCATTTGTTTGTGTAATAAATTTGTTAAATTGTAAAGAGACTTTATGGACACCCTGTATAGCCAATCAGCCAAGTTTAGTTACGATGTTACCTATCAATGGGAGCAGTATCTTAGCCACCAAGTGAAAATTTATTCTTCAAATTGAAGGTGTTGGAAGCAGCAAAATGGGCAAGGAAAATGATCTGAATAATTCTCATAAGGGACATATTATGATGGCCAAATGATTCAGAGTATCACCAAAACTGCAAGTTTTGTTCTTCTTCTGCTTTCGGTTTTTCCCTTCAGGGGTCGCCACAGCGAATCCGTTGCCTCCATCTAACCCTGTCTTCTGCATCCTCTTTTCTCACACCAACTACCTTCATGTCCTCTTTCACTACATCCATAAACCTCCTCTTTGGTCTTCCTCTAGGCCTGCCTGGCAGTTCCAAACTCAGCATCCTTCTACCAATATGTTCCCTATCTCTCCTCTGGACATGTCCGAACCATCTCAGCCTGGCCTCTCTGACTTTATATCCAAAACCTTTAACATATTCTGTCCCTCTGATGTACTCATTCATAAATAAACAAAAAGTCTGCTAAGTCTGAATAAGCAAACTCCCCTAGCAAAAATGTTTCATTTGAACCCCTAAATCACTTATGATCGAAATGAAACTGAGTAGATCAAAGTGAGATCAGTTTAAGTCTACAAGAACAAACACTTTTCAGAACTACCCCCAGTGGCCATCAGTGGTATTAAACTTTCAGACACCTTGTTTTCTTTTTCATTTTTTAATTGTAGACCTACCAGTATAACTTCTAGGTTGGTTCTCCTGTGTTACAAAACAGACAAAAACAGTTCCAGACTCTTTTCATGGATCTGCTCTAAAATTTCAGGTGTTCATCCTTGGCCCATGCCCTACCCTTCCACCACGTGCATACGTTTTTGCATAACCCTGCAACAGAAAGATCACATAACCTCCTTGGTTAATAATTTTTTAAAACATTGGCTCTGGGCTGTACAGTGTTTACGGTCCTGGAGAGACAAAAACAGGCAGACACAATATGAACTCTAATGGCAAACATGGTGGATTTCCGTGCACCTGTGCAATTTCAGTGATATGTGTGGATTGGCAGGCGTGCCAATATCTGTAGCTGAGGGTCTATTTGCACACCTGTGTTTTGTATATAAACAGATTTATCATCTCTCCAGTAGCACAATGTTGATTCTTAAAAAGGAGAGACAGTAAACAAGGGAGAACAGAAAACCTATATACAGTATTTTAGTTCTCACATGACAACTTCATTTTCTAAGTGTTGTTCTTTAAGAGTGAAATACAAACTAAGCAAATATAAAGTCAAAACAGTGTTTTCCTGAGAGGCACATGAGTCTTAGAACTTCAAAGAATTAATGTCATATACAGCTTGGTCTATTCAAGTATATTATTATTCGAGAGGCATACATTTCCCTTTTCCACTTACATAAAAATATAGATGCAGCTCTGGCCCAGTGAGACCAAAGTTATCAGAGGCAATGCTGCCTCCAAACCATGATTAACATTTTCTGTCCGTTACTCTTCAAAGTTTAACATCTATGCTTCTTACATTTTGGCCTGAAGGAGTTGTCTGTCTGTACACACATCCGCACACATATACAATATTCTTGTCTTGTCTTGTCTTTGATATTGTTATTAAGGGAAATGTGCACAGTAAGAAAAAGCAGCAAAACTGCTAAAACTTTTACAAAGGTCCATCAAAGCCTGAAGAGCTTGATTTTAAAGCTGTCTGAAATTATTAAAAAAAAAAAAAAAAAAAAAAAAAAAAAAAAAAACCATGAGTAAAAATACCATTTGAGTTGTTGAGGACTACATGAGGAAATATAAGGCTTTATATTTGAGTTCATGAATTATAGGGGCTCTTCTTTAATCTTCCATATAGCAATCTCTCTTCCTTGGGTTGCAGTTTACTCTTTTAAGCATCCTAATATAATGCATTAATCATATCCCTGAAAAGTAACATTCATACAAAGTTCATATACTGCCCCCTGCTGTTAATTTTCCAACCTTCTTCCAAAAACATCTTTGCTTCTATTTCCAGTCCTATGCAGATTTAATGAATGTATTGAACAGATATGACCATTTGAGATGTTTTTATGCTTTTAGGTTTTTTTTTCCTTTCAAAGTCTCCTTTTTCTTTTTTGCTTCTTGTTGTTACTTGTATTTTATTTTGTCATGACACCTTAATGTGAATCCAGACAGCATTCTTAAACAAGAACCTGAAAAAAGGCACAGAATTATGTCAGTTGACACCTGAGCTATACAGAACAATAATGTAACTCTACCGTCAACGCTGCATCATTTATAGAAAGTCGAAATCTAACTGACTAAAGTGAGAAGTAAAAATGATGCCAGAGCAGTTTCCGAGGCGTAATTACACATATGAATAAAAAATGCACTTCTAATTAGTAGCTCCTATGTTTGGGCTCGTCTCACTTAAACCTTTTCTGTGAGTCCTTTTTTAACACATTTTCATTTCATTGACACATTCTGAAGGAGCAGCATCCCAACGCATGTGTAAACTGGACCCGTGTGACAGATTTTTTTTTTGTGCCTATGTGATAAGACGATGTGTTATTTCATGTCCACACTGCACTTTGAAAGCAGCAAAATTGTGTTGTTTAAGAGGTGCTCTCATGCACTGGTGTTATTTTCTACATTTAGACAAGACTGAAACCATTTGTAAAGTGTATGCATCTATGAATAGTGTTGGGAGTAACTTATATTTTTTAAACGGCTGCACAATATCATGGAAAAGTTATACTGCAGTTACTGTTGTCCGCATTGTAACTGGTTAAGTGAACAAGAAAAATGCACAGACTACTCACATTTTAAATGTGTATTTTTCGCAGCTCAAAAATATAACTTAAACTAGTACCAAAAAATGCATGCTTTAGATAGTATGTCTCTAAATCCACAAAATCACCAAATAACAGAGGTTGTATTTAAGTTTTTTGTTAGTTTTTTTTTTCTAATTTCTGCACTGTGATTACCCTGAATCTCATTAAATTAGATGTTTTGTGCCTGCATTTTTGGGGATTTTCCAGTTTTACATACAGATATTCCAACATTTCCAATTGCACTTCCAGTTATGTTTAGACCCTATCTGTAAGGCAAAGATGCTACGTATAAGAAAATAACAGACTAAAACATGACTGTACATGGTTACAGTTACTGAGGGAAGCATCCAAATACATTCTTCTTGCAAGAAGCTTCTTTGTTTAAGTTTTATTTGTTTTTAATCAAATCTTTGTATATTGATCCAAGTTGTCGTACACTGAATGATATTTAATTGATGTAATTAAAACTGAGTACTGTTGGGAAGACAATAAAAGTTTAGAAGTTTGCTACTGACACTGGTGTATGAATGCGTGTGAATGTTCGGTGGTGGTGGGAGGGGCTGTAGGTGTGAACTAACAGCCACACTTCCGTCAGCTGTGGCTACATTCATTCATTAATTCCTTAATTAATTCATTTTCTATACCCGCTTTATCCTCGCTACAGTCATGGGGCTGTGGCTACATATGTAGTTTATCACCATCAGACTGTGAATGTGTGAGCAAATGAATAATGGATCCACTGTACTATTATTATTATTATTATTATTATTATTATTATTATTATTATTATTATTATTATTATTATGATGTTTGGAAATTAAAGTGAACAAGAAAAAAAATATTGAATTAATCTGTTGCGTTCAGAACAGGGCAACTAGGCATCTATAGTCTATCGCATTTCAGAAGTAACCATACAAACATTTTCATGCATTACGACTGAGTCAGAGACAGATAGTGTGCATGTATGTTTGTGATTCTTACTTGACAATGGGGGTGTGGATTTGAACATCCCATCATCGCTCCTTTATTCTCGAAGATCTGAAAGAATCACACAGAGAATCGAGACTTTAGTTTAGAATTTTCTGCCTTGAAGTTTCGCAGCCAAACAAAACAAGAAAAAAAAGCTGACTTCAAAAGATTAAATCCTAACATCAGCCCAAGAGGCACCAGAAACAGTCAAGTACCTGTGGCCACGGGGCCAAATTACAGCCCTTTACATTACACTGAATGTCAGCAATGAACTGTTCACATTACCCGTGACCTAACAGAAAAACTGTGTTGCTCCAGAAGCTGAAAATTAAAGTGGACAAGACTCTCTTGGGGACTTTTTAGTAGACCAAATACTTGCTGATGAAGCGGGGCTGAAACATGATCCCATGTCTCCAGGGAAACAGATTAAAAAGGGCGCTGTCCTTAGTGCTGATATTAGTTTGTGTTAAATCTTTCTTCTTCTCCCTCCCTTCCTGGTGTGCATGAATTTATTTTACAGCGTAATTTATGGCAGTATTTAATTACCTTTTAGATATAAAAAAAAAAAAAAAAACAAAACAAAAAACTGGGAAAATCACTTTTCAGTCTGCCCCATCCAAATGCATAATGGTTCCTGTAAAGATGTACATCAGCCTCTAACATGCAAATCTATAAACAGAGCAATTTTATTTGTTGCAATATTCTTTCATGGTACATTACGGGAAGAATTTAATTGCTTGTTGTATTAGCTTCGACATCTTGTCTTATCAATATCCTCCTCTTTTCATAGCTGCTGTTTGAAGCTGCCCAAAGGCATCATTAATGTTTCATCTAATCCAACACAAGTCACATTAAAATGGGCTGGGCGTGGGGTGAAAAGTTTATCTCCTACAATTTCACAAGCCCTGGGAAACATTACATCAATATTGTACGTGTAATTCTGAGGAAATGAGCACTCACATATGCGGCTGAATGATTCTGGGTATGAGTGTTTGTGAGCCAAATACCTGGACCCAGGGGTAAGTGGCGCCGAGTTCTTCAACAAGTTCCGCCCACTTGTCGATCACCTTGACAACCTCTTCTTTCTTCATTAGAGGGAGGGTGACATCAGACCATGGATGGAAGCACATGACCTTACTGAGGAAAACATGAAAAACATTTAAGTTTAATGTCATATTATAAAAGACAAAATGCTGAAAATACATGCTTTTATTAATTATCATGCTCTAAAAGAATGTATAGCGCTTTTATTCCCAACAATTTCCTGCTCCTCTAAAAAACAAGTATTATTTCATGTTTCTTCTCTGTAATACTTAAATTTCATTGCGCAGAATGTGACTAAAGATAGAAAAAACATCACAACACACCATAAATTATTTCTATCAGCAGAATTTGGCACTAGTGGTAGCCAGTGGCTAATAGACTTCTCAAGTGAAATATCTGACTTAATAATGATAATAGCTCTAAAAGACTGAGACTTATTGATTGATTATGTTGAATGTACTATTCACTTCAACAGTAATTCAGTTTCTAATGAAGTCAAAGGTTGTTTCTGCATAATTTCTAGGAAGTTAGCATCCACTATTCACATACGTTTACAAATAAAGAGACAAAAAACCCATTGGTATTATAAAAGACACAAGATTCCTAAGAAGTCATTGTGGAAATAAATGGAAAAAAGCTTTGTTGTACTTTGATTCTCAATAATCTCCCACTCGGCTCAAAACCAAGTGCTTCCCATGTTCCTTGACTGTAATTTTTTAATTTCATTATGTAGAACGGCACTGTATCTGTGCAGAGAATTACACTCTATAAGCTGTTTAATTGAACAGTTGTTGAATATTAAGCTCAATAATTGTTTTTCACAGATTATTTTCTGATGATTTTTCTATGAGCTTGGCTTTTCGGAGACACTTTTTCACCATATTGTGACAATTAATAGGCAAAACAATTCATGAAATAATTGAGAAAAAAAACTAATAATAATTAGTTGCAGCATTACAGATTTTGAGACAGATCTGTTGAAGGAGAAAGTTACTCAGCAAACACTAAAATCTAAGTTCAGGGAAGATATGTATAACCATTCATGTTTTTGAACCAATTATGATCTACATCACTTCTACAGGTGCAATGCAGAATGATGGAGTTGAACTTTCAGGACACTGGAAAATAAATGTATAAATTGTTGCAATGCATTTGCTGTAAAACCATTTCTGCCACAACTTTCCAAACACTGATTAAATGTCCTGCAAATAATTTTCATCTATGAATCCTTGCCCACCACCTGCCCACATTTTGTTTAATTTTAGGCATGCCCATGAAAATTCTTAGAATTTTTTTTTTACCCTTTCCTGCATGTTTTTGTGGGTTACCTGTGGGGTACCCAACTTTAGTCAGTACCATTCACTTCACTTATTTTTTCACATAAGTAGCTGTACTTCTACTTAAGTAAAGAATGTGAGTAACTTTTGTCACCTCTGTGGAGCACTCACAATGGACTATAACGTATATTACCTGATGGAACCACTATTATACGTGATCTTTTGAAATAGCTGGCAGTGAAAATTTATAACAGGTACCCTTTAATAAGAAGTTACTCATTGCATCAGTTAAAGGGTTAAAGAATTTATCAGAGGAAACATATTAATTACTGCAGTATTAGGGTGTGAACTATTTGCACAGTTAAATCCAGGTGGTTGTGTATCTATTTTTGAAAAAACAAATTTGCATATTAATAAGATTTTGGATTTGTCAATGAGAGAGGAGGTGCAATATACACTAAGGTCAGTTCACATTTCTGTGGGAAAAAACATTAGACTAACATTATCATTCATGGCAACATATTGTTTATTGTTTCTTCTGCTATGATTGGAGGGGATCTTTAATGTTATGTTAAGACTGGGTAATCGCAGTCTTTCATTAAAACCAGACTTTTATTTATTTATACTTTCAATTTAAACATATGAGAATCAAATTAATCCATCGACAATCATTTTCATCAAAATGAAGTCTAAACCCAGCAGCTTTAATAATCTCATCACGTGACTATGAGACTAAACCTCTCTGTCAGTCTTAAATGGAAGACGACTATACACAAGCATTTATACCTTTTACTCTCTCTTTGTTCCATTGGCTTTCTGCTATTGTTGTATTATTTATTAGAATTTTGTTGCGCTGTTGTTCAGGTTTTCATTAATAAGTAATAAATGTGCTGCTGCCTAGGTTTCATTGAAATGCTCAAAAGAAAAGATTCATTTAGTTGCATTGGCCAGGATACTCAAAGCAAAACTGTTAACTTGCAGTCTTGTCTTTGTACCGTATCTCTGGTGGACAATGGCGATACACATAAAATGACCGCGTCTCCTAGAAACCACATGCCAAAAGCAGATTCATCTATTCTGTCATCTTTATGCTGTGATGCTCTTGTATCTTGATTGTTCTCGATTTTAACTGAGAAATAGCTGCACTTAATAAAAAGTTAATACACAGAAAACCAACCTGCTATATTCAAAAATTTAACTGAGGGTGCAACAGGTAAAGGCACATGAATTCCTCCAAGATAGGCACTTCTATATTGCCTTCTGCGATCTCAAGGCAGCGTTTGACACTGTTGACCACGCATCTCTTTGGAAGATCCTAGCCCCGCGAAAGATCATCTCTCTCTTTCAAAAGCTCTACAGCGATGGAGAAAGCTGTGTGCGAAGCAACGGCAAGAACTCCACCTGGTTCTCAATTAACAGCAGGGTGAGACAGGGTTGTGTTGCTGCACCAGATCTGTTCAACTGCATCATTGACCATCTGATGGAGCGGATCTGTGCCCGTCTTTCCAGAGTTCAAATGGGTAGCTACCTCCTCACGGACCTGGAATATGCAGATGACACCACACTATTCTGCTCCATGCCAGATCAGCGACAACAATCTCTGGAGATATACCAAGAGGAAGCCAATAAAGTGGGTCTAAGGGTCAGCAGGCCGAAAACCAAACTGATGCACATAGGAGGTGATGCCCCCCCCTCCACTACGCATCAGTGGGGAGGAAGTGGAGTTTGTGACCTCTTTCAATTACCTCGGGTCTGTTGTCACTACCAACGGCAACATTACAACAGAGATAAATAGGAGACGTACCCTGGCAGCCAGTTCCATGAAAAATGTATGGAAACCACTGTGGAGACGCCACTCCATCTCAAGAGAGACCAAGTTAAGGATTTATAACAGCTCAGTCCTCTCCATCCTTCTTTATGGAGCAGAAACCTGGCCTCTCAATGAGACCTTGTCCCAGAGAATTGATTTGACACCAGAGTAACAATTGAGGGGATAAAATGGCAAGACCGAGTCTCCAACATCTCACTTCAGGAACGCACCCAACAGCCCCCCGCGTCCTGCTTGGCAGCACAGCGCCGCTTGCACTGGTACAGGCATGTCAAAAGGCTCCCCCCCGAACACCCTACATACGCTATACTCCACTTTGACCCTAAATCCACTGGCTGGAAACGCCCCCGCGGTGCCCGCCGCACTCGCTGGATTGATGTCGTCGCCAGGGACATACACCAAATGGGCCTGTCGCTGGAGGACGCTGAGGACCCAGCTCAGGACAGATCCAAGTGGAGAAGACTGGTGAATCTGATTGGCTCTACGCATGATGACACTCTCGTCACCGAGCAGGAGGCCTGATCATGATGATGATGCAACAGGTAAAGGTATGGTTGATTCACTGTAGTTTCAATTTAAGAAGACAAGTAAACATTGCTGCAAACAGAATGACAGAATGTCTAAAACCTATACTCTCTGTTGTTCCTCCTCTAGTGTAAGAGAGAATCCGATCCAGACACCAGGAAGAAAAAAAAAAGTCGAGGTGTTACTTGTAAAACTCCAGCGACCTGAAAATATGTGATCCACAATCAAAGAGCACTGATTTATTTTTCACAATCCAACTGACAGGTTTTATGTAACACTGATATTCCATCTCCCAACAACAGGGGGAGGTCATAAGAAGACACATAGGAAAACCACAACTACTAACAAATCAATGTTGTATCCACAGACTGTATCATTCACTGAAAACAGTATAAAGCTCATTGTTTATACTCATCTGTATTATGTGTTATCAAGTATTCTTCTTCACACTAAAACCCATCTGTGGTTATTTTAACAGGTAAAATAACACTGTTCCTTATAAACTATCTGCTGATAGTTTACATTATAGCTCTGTTGGCTTAGTTCTGTTTTTAGACAGAAAACACACAAATCACCTCTGTTTTGTACAGTTTGTGTTGTCAGTAGCTGAACTAAAGGTCTGTTTGGAATCAATTAAACAAGGTCAGAACTGTCCCAATTTAGTCTGAACTGTGAATCAACAAATGACCAACTTAGCAAAGATAATAACGTTCAATAATAATTGTATACCTTCATCAGCCTCCTAATCAAACTCATCTGTGTAGAAGAAAGGCTGACATGTCATCATCAAACTCCATTCTTTTCATTTAGATAGATAGAATACTTTATTGTAATTGCACATATTTCAGAGCAACGAAATTACATTCCAGATTACAACCAACGAAGATCACATAAACACAAGACATAAACATGGGGATAGAGGTACAGTTGTAACTGACGATTCGCAATGAATGCGCCCCATTTTCGCAGATGTGAGAGGGAAAACATCAAGGGTTCGCGGTGAGAACCCCTGATTTAAAGCTCTGTCCAGTCATTTTATTTGACTCAAAGTTATTTATTTCTGAGTGGTTCTCCTCCCATCTCATCATGTTCAGATTCTTGGAATGCCGCCTCATGGTGTGAGTTTTTCTCACCGTGGGAGACCAGCAGAGTCACTCACTATTCCCTAATTCCCTGTCATTTTTGATTATTAGTCACACTAATATTTAATTAACGTTACAAATATTCACTTTTCAGATACATCTATTTTTTAAGTCAAACTACCTCAGCCTTATTTTTCAGTTTTTACTTGAACTTCACCCATTTGGAACAAGTTTAATGAAGTTCATTAAAGGGTTCTCCTCAGAAAATGGAATAATGGCGCTGCCCCCCCCCCCCCACACACACACACACACACACACACCACCACCACCAAATTCAGTTGTTTGAGGACAAAAGAACTGGTTCAACAGGAGCCACTGCTCACGCATACTACCTTATCCAGGTGCTCACCATTAGCCGTCTGCTGCTAGCTTCTGAAGTGGACTTTCAGATTCATGGGATTTTTTTCCTTTGAGAAGTATTCCACATATTTTATCACCTGTTTCCACTACGAGGAACTTTATTTTATCTATCTCGCAGTCATATTCAAAGAAACTGGACTCTGCCGCTTACTTCCAACCTTTGTGTCCTTGTAGGTAGTTACTGAGTAGAAGCCGACTAGACTGAGAAGTGACAGACCATGAGGTGCGTTCAGGTGCTCACGTAAAACTGAGCGAAATAAAGCGATTCCATACCAATCCAAAAGGCTGATTTACAAAGACGAAAACAAAGGGCATTTCATCTATAATTTCAGTTCGTTTTAGTTAGTTTTATAAACATGCACAATAGTTTCAATTAGTTACAGTTTTTCTTACAATTATAGTGTTTATTTATTTCAGTTAACGAAAATGTTTTTGTTTTGTTTGTTTGTTTTTTCAATTTTAGTTTTCGTTATTTCGTTCGTTTTCGTTAACGATTATAACCTTCCGGCAGACTCGGAGCAGCAGTTTGAGAGGGGTCTGGCTGCAAGACCTGCACTCTCAGGACCCGCCTGCACTCTCAGGGTCGACCTGCACTCTCAGGACCGGAAGTTGCCATTACCGGGGAATTGAAAACATTTAAAATGCATTATTAATTTTGCCTTTTCAGTCTTCGATATCTAAATTCAATATAGGAAGCACAGTTATCAGAAATAAAACATTTACCTGTTAGTATTAAAAAAAAAAAAAAAAAACTAGGAGACTGTCATGATGACTAAGTGTACATAAAATACAAAAACAACTGAAAACTTGTTTTGATGGAACTGTAAAGAACAATTCTAAAAATTCTTCAAGAATAACGTGACAGATAACGTTTATTTACATAAAATAAGAGTACTACGTTCTATCGCTAAAATCGCTCGATTTTACTTTAAAAGCCTTCGAATCAACTTCCGGTCCTGAGAGTGCAGGTCGGCCCAAAGAGTGCAGGCAGGTCCTGAGAGTGCAGGTCTTGCAGCCAGACTCTTGTGCTGGGTTTGCCATATCATGCTGGAGCAAATGGGGGGTTAAGTACCTTGCTCAAGGGCATATCAGTCAACAGCTTTTTCTGCCAGTCCGGGGCATTGAACCGGCAACCCTTTAGGCACAGCCCGACTCTCCAGCCTTCTATGTCACGTCTGCCCCCTCATGTTAGCTTTTCAGTAAGAGTAAATGTTATTTGAGCAAAATGTGCATTAAATGATTACAAGAAAGGGGTCCTGCAGCCACTGTCACATCTGTGAAAGCATCCAAGTTCAAGACTTGATGGGTACCAAGAAAATAAACTGTATTTAATGTAAAAGTTCTAGTCAGAATGAAGTGAGCAGAAAAAAAAGATAACTCATGACACAGACCTGGTTAAAATTCAAAGCCCTGAAGATTATATTAGTCAGCGCTTTACAAACTGACAAAACCTGGTTTCAGGGTACAACTGCATTTCAACCACTTTGTACGCGAGGTTAGAAAAGTGTGTACAAATTACACGTCCTGCTTTCTGAGAGAACCACCTCCACGTTTGTTTGTTCTCTCGGGTGCTGAGGCTACCAGCTCGACTGTCAGATGGAAAAAAAAGAATTGCATTTCTATCGACAGCCGGGCTTTTCTTGTGGCCAGGCAGCTCGCACACAATCAATAATTGAACATGACGATGGTGTTTGTGCACCGAGCAAAACTGAACAGTCATATTTATGAATTGTTGATGTGTATTAGAGAAGCTGCCAATATTGTGTTTGGGTGTTTTTGTCTGTCAACAAACGAGAAAACTGTAAAACAATGTTACAAAGTCAGGATCTACGGAAATGTCGTATGAGGACAGATGGTTAACAATGAATTTATGAAAGGGATACAATTACAAGAGTTTTCACTAAATATTACAAGTAAAAGTACTAATCCCACACTGTGAAAATCCTCTGCAAGAGGTTTTTAGCACTATAACCAAAATGTGCTTTAAAACTGAATTCTAAATTGAGTCATTGTGCAGTAAAACAATCCTTATCAGCATTTTATTATTTATGATTCATTTGTGCATGTTGAGTTTTGCTTCTTACGCCTCAAGCTTATATGTTTCTGGAATGTTTAATCTACACCAACACATCATACTTTATTGTTCCAATTTTCTCTCCAGTTGGCGATGTCCCTGGAGTGCATGACCATCTGTTCTTTGGCCACACCTCTTAAGGGCGTGGTTTCAGTTTAGGAAAGGACTGCCTCAGAAAGTGTTCTCTCACACTCTGATTGAGCAGCCTTCTGACTTCATGAAACAGTGGTATTATTTGAATCACACACACTGACCTCATTCACCCAAACATTACATTACTGATATATGCCATCTACATGCTGCATTTTTGAGTTGCATTTTTAGTTAAAGTTATTTTCTATGTTTTAGGGAAATATGTGTAGTCTCTTTTGTTACATTCATTGAGCCAGGTTTGTGACACTATAAAATCATTAGTTTCAGAAATAAAGCCTCAGTTTTAGCTTTGTGATATACCTTTGTGATGCATTTTCCCAGTAATCCAAGAGTGCTTGAATTGAACTTAAAGCTGCAGTGCTTGATGGTTTTGAGATAGCTGGTAGTACTTCTTAGCATTTTGTAATTCAAGTGGTGTCAACAAAAACAGAAATTGCACACAGTGGACTGTCATTGGAATGTAGAAAATCTTCCCTGTATTGTTTGCCTATACATTCATGTAGCCAAATGGCATGTGATGGCTTGCTAAGCACCACCCCACCTGTCTCACGTGAAGAAGATGATGATAAGAATCACCTAAAATAATTTTACATAAACATTCATATTTAAATAAACAAGCTATACAATGATATGATAAAGATAATCTGTATTTAAGTGCGATTTAAAAATGTTTTCAGTCACTTTTAGTGAACAGTCTAGTCATGTGTTTCCTGTTTGGGGCACAAAAATCTGAGCCCAAAGGTCTCTGCAGTATAGTATAAAAGTATAAAACGCATAGTATAAAAATTTAAGTCAGAGTGACATGAACAGAGAAAAACCTTTTTAAAACTTTGACAGCTCATGACACAGGCCTGGTTAAAATTCAAAGTCCAAAAGATTGTGTCAGTCTGTGCCACTTTATTTACTCACAAAAACTAACAAAACATGGTTCTAGGGCACAATTGTATTTCAAGCACTTTGTCCATTAGGTTAGAAAAATTTGAAAAAAAAATTGCAATAATTACCTCAGAGACAGCATAAAACAGACCAAAATGGAAATATTTACAATGCAAGTGCCTCAAATTTGTACTACTGCCTTATCTGAGAGAAGGAATTCCCGCTCTATTGCTTTTCCTGAGGTTTCTTCCATTTTGTTCCAGATAAAAGTATTTTTTGACTTTCTTTATTCAAGCCGAGGGTCTAAGGATACAAATACTGTGCAGACTGTGAATCCCCTCAAGGAAAATTCATGACGTGTATTTCTAGCTATATAGTTAAAAACTGATTTAAATTGATTTGTTCTTGTCTAGGAAATTACAGAAAACCATTGAACCTATTGTTGCCCAAACGTCTAATTTCATATCCTACTGGGAAAAAGGGGCATATAGGGCTGAACAGAGGTGACATAGCCGTAAGTCACTGAATTTCCTAACCACTTCTCCCACTCTGTCTCTCTTTTGAAACACAGTGACCCAGATCCCCAAAATCCCACTTGCCTTTTTGTTTGTCCTCTAATTGGCTCTGTGAATGTAGCTGTAGGGCAACACGCTCTGCCTCAATTTCACTGTTATTCTTCCTTGTCGTATCCCATAAGAGTGAGCAGACTCATACTCTACTGTTACTATGTGTGAGAGAATATGAATAAAACTACTATATTAAGAAGAAGAAAACCACGACTGACTGAATCTCAGTGTGTTAAAGCTCAATGTGTCAGTCAGAGTCATTTCTCTGCTTTGGCATTACTCTGAATCTGGGTGCAGAAAGCAGTAATTGACAGCCCTACCTCTGCCAGCACATGGGATTTCAACACCAGCGTCACTATGGTGTTCTGATATGAACTATTATTCATTTACTGTGTAACTGTAATGTCAGGCAGCATCATCCAAGTATTTCCAAGATGGCAACATTGTTCAAGAAGAACTTCAAACACTGAAAAAAAAAAAAATAGGATGCCTAAAAATCATGCTTTTTTTTTTTGATTGACATATCAGTTGTGAGTGATGTGTGTACATGGTTGTGGTCATGAAACCTTCCTTATAAAGAGTCAGGTGAAGTTTGGGTCCAGGAAACAAAAGCCCATTTGTGCAACTCGGCTTTCAGTGGATGCTTGAATTCTAAAATTTTTTCCACTGAAAATTCTGAAACGTCAAAAGAAGAAGTCCTCTTATCAATTCTTCTTGTCCACACTTCATAACTCATAACACTGAAAAGGCAACTCTAGCTATGAAATGAACAGCATTTACCTGTATTCAAATGGGTGAATTTCTGCTACTTTGACAGAATATGGTATCATACAGAGAAAACACAGGTGGAGAAACATCCCCATCTGCTGGTTGCACACAGTGAAGCTGTATTTTTTAATGTATTGCATTTGTTTGGACGTGTGACTTTGCTTTGCATAGTTCAGGTGACATGCAGCGCATTGATTAAAACAACTACCTCCTGGTATCAGCCAGAGGTGATGATCCCAATCTGTAATGACTGTTGCCACCACATGGCTGCTCTGATTGCACACAGCAGTTCAGACTTAATTAGTCATACAGTTGAATTTATCACATTTTTCAATAGGAATGCTTATTAAGATGTGTTTTTTCAAAAAATCCAGTACTTTCAACGACAAAATACAGTTACATTTTATGTTTAATGTTAATATTAATAATTGTTGTTCATGTTTTTTTTTTTTTTTCTATTTTGATTTTGTTTAGTATTAAATGTGTCTGTATGTATGATGTGTGATGTATGTATCAATGATTCACAGCACATAACAGTCATTTTCGCCTGTGTTTCCAAACTAGGATTGGAACCCAAAATACATCAAAAAGCTGTAAATGGTCGGTAATTGTAAAGCGCTTTCCAGACTTTTATGGTGCCCAAAGCACTTTACAAAGCCTCACATTCACTCATTCACACACACAAGTGGGCGGCTGCCACCATGGCTACCTGCCTAATATGTAGACAGTTACTCATTGGACGATCTGCTCTACCAACTGAGCCACAGCCACCCTAACCACTGTGTATTCACATATCATATAACAGTAATATACTGTATTTTCTTCTGCCAGTTGGCTACCTAATAAAAACGGAAGAAAAATGTTTTCTTGAAAAATTTATAATGCTCATATCAACAAAGCCTTATGAAATGTTGAGGAGATGCATCAGTTATACAATATGTAACAGGACAAAAGTCACAAAAAAATAACATAAATGTGATGTTGAACATAGCCTAAGAGATGTAACAGAACAAAAAAATGTATAAAACAAAAACAAAAAAAACATGAAAGGTGTAAAAAGATGGTCATGGTGTAGGAAAAAAATAGAGAGATTGTGTTTTTACTGTCACTAAAAATGTATATCTCTGGCAATTGATGGCATATTTTTGTTAGATTGAGTCTTGAGCTGAAAAGGTTTGAGAACCCCTGACTTAAACACACAGTAAACTGTCTCTGTTCTGCTTGTGAAGACTCTAACATGAAGCTGTTTTTCTTACCAGATGCCTCTAGCAGCTTTAGACTGGAACAATGGGTGTTGATCTGGATCTAAAGCACACAAGACAGAAAGGTTTGTGGGAAACTTATGCATGTTTTACACTTTGAACACAAAGTTTTTTACGTAAATTCAAGCATAAGTTCCTTAATGCACATATTTAAATTTTTTTTTGCAATTTTATGAAGTACAAGTTGCTACAAGTACAATCTTTACAGAGGAGTAGATGGTGCTCACCAGGATCTGGAGCATCTGGCTGAAGAGCAGGGAAGTCATTTTCAAAAACAAAAGTGCTGTCATAGTATGGATTTACCTGATGACAAAGAGACAGGTACAGAGAGATATACGGTTGAAAAGTACATGTAATTATCACTATATAAGGGTGTGATACAGAGAAATACTGCATATTGTGTGGTTGGTCTCCAAAATCAACATTAAAACTAAATTATTTGAATGACAAACACATTTATTCTTACCTCTCCATTAGCACGTGTGTTCCCAGGACAAAGTGGGTTGTGAGGGTCAAATCTGGGTATGTGTTCCTCAGGAGGTTTTTCGATCTGACCTGCCCAGGGTCTCTTCATACGGTGAGCCGACACTAGAACCCAGCTATCCCTCAGAGGGTTGTAACGGAGATGCTGATGGTCTGAGGAGAATAAGGAGTGTTTACTGAGGCAGGACAACGAAATATATGCAGTAAAACATTAGGAAATGCCAAAAAAGGCAGAGGTTATTACCCATTTATGCAACATTTATACTTTGGCTCCAATATGTCCGAGAGGAATTTTTTTTTCAAGTTTATATCCCCATCCTGTGAAAAATACAACCCCTCAAAATAGGCTATGCTATAGTATCATCATTATCATCATCATCATCATCATCATCATCATCATCATTATTATTATTTTTATCATTATTTTTAGATTTGAATGTTTGTGTTAAATAGAGTATGAGGTGATCCTTTATAGGCTGCATTGTTCTTCTTGAGCTGAATACAGTCTTGAATTATCTGGAAGATGCATTGTCACAAACCTGAAAAGATGGTTTTCTGAGCTCCTGAAAAGTTGACTT
>JAQQZY010000005.1:49263422-49273422 GCA_030068375.1 Ostorhinchus rueppellii
AGTTTCATGTGTTTGCTCCTGGAGGATTCTGTTGGGTTTCTGTAAATTGGCTTCTGAGTCTGGTTTCCACCAGCTCTGTTTGTAAAGTGTCATGAGATAACTTTGTTATGATTTGGTGCTCTATAAATAAATTTTGATTTGATCAGGTGTGAACCAGAAGTGTCACCTGGCTCCTTTAAAGTCCACATTACATTTTCTTGAATGAATAATTTTAGTAAAATTTCTAAAAATTAAAAAACAAAACACAAAAAAAACAAAAAAAAAAAACACAAAACAAAAGGTATTTTTTTCTATGAATTCTGATCCTCAGGAAGTTGGTGGTTTGTTTTTTTCTTTAGAGTCAATGTTTTCAGCATCCAAATGATTTCACGTCCATATAAGCTACTTCAAACATTTTATTCTAATATTATTGTTTGTTGATTGTTTTCCCAGGGCATTTATTTATATTCATTGTCTGACCATGTATATGTGGTCAAAAAGATTTACATTATGAACTGAACAAATGTAAATATCTATCATAAATTATATACATTTGCCATGGAGTTCCTGAGGGTCAAAATTAGAGAAATTCAGATAAACTCTGGATTACAAAACCCACTGATAGGATCCAAGGGTCAGCAGCTACATTACACAAATGGATATGTTCGGTTTTGGTCTTTGATGGTTCAACATCTAGGTAAGTAACGTGCAGCAAACACATTAATATATTAGTAAAATTAATGAGTAAACATATATTAGGCTTTCTAGTAGGAAAATACCGACAGGAACCATTCTGCAGGTGACTTTTTGCACATTTTGCAGATGGCACAACAAATCTTAATGCATATCTTCTACTTAAAATGTAGTATTTTCACATTGTAGAAACAGTACTTCTACTCTAACAAAGAATCTTAATTCCTGTAAAGCAACACACCACAGGTAATAACTGAGGCACATTGAGAAACTATGAATCCAAATGAGATAAGTAGCTAATGTAGAAGCTAAAGCCTTTGTAATTACCAACATCGTAATGATTATTCACCTGCAGGTAGAAACTCGTCAAAGCTAACTTAGCATTAGCTGCATGGGGAGCGGATTAACGGCTGCTTTCGAAATAAATTTAAGTACTGCCATAAATTACTGTGATTTTTTTTTAAACACCAAACAACACTTAGATACTAACAAACACGAACACTCAAAAGCACATGAAACTGCAGACCTAACCTCCAACGGCTGCAGACGCAATGGCACTTCCTAAAGAATCTTCTTCGTTGGTGAAAATGACGCGTTTTGTTATCTTACTTGTCTGTGCTGCTCCCTGTAGCCCAGATACCGGAACTACGTTTCTTTCCCCTAAATTCTAGTTATTTTGGATGGATTTTCATATCTTTTCTAGGTTAAAAACATTTTTGAAAATTACTCTCTTTCTGTGATATTCCCCTCTTTTCTTTCTAACTATTATTTTATGTTGTTCCAATTTTTAGACCATAATCAGATAAGAGGGTTATCTTTAACCTCTTAATCACTCATTAGAAAAATGAAAAACATATGTATCCTATTCCACTAACAACCAGCAGATGTATGGCATTACCGAGTCTTTTAGGGCAGCTAGATTTAATATGGTGGGGGTATTACCAAAATGATAACATGCTCTGCACGATGCCAGACAACACACATTAAATCCTCTTTGCATGTTAGTAACACTGTTGCTCAGTTTGTCTTTTTTGTTTTTCCACAAATATTATGTACCACAGACAAGAACTGTGAAAAACAGGCTGTTGAAGATGCAATTTTATTTTTGAGTGTTGCCTTTATAATCCCTCAGTGCATATTTCATGCTTTAATGTTGCGATTTTACTTGTTTTTGTTGTCTTTTTCCTACCAAGGCATTTATTGTCTCTCGTTCACTTTGAAAACAAACATGTGATAGCTAATGAGGGATTTAAAGCTTTTAAGAGACAGAACTGAGAAATCTTTGTCTAAGGTACAACCACATTCTTTATGACCTTTCTTAATTTTTCATGTCACCTGTACAGTGCAGATACTACTTCATGTAGTTGACTTTCATAGCTTTCAGATTTTATCATGCTCTAACTAATCACAGATCAATGTGGCTTTACTGTGCAAATCTCCCCAACATATGCTTCTAATTCCATCAGATCCCTTTTTCCCCTCTCGCCCCTCCTCTGCATATTTTGCTTCAAAATTAATGTTAATAAAAATATTTGTGGGGCTTGACAGCAGAGGAAATGTTGATAATTCACAACATATGGTGATTAGAAATCATGCTGTGGGGGGAAAAAAATGACAAATACAATGAAGAGGGAGTTTATAGCAGCCTTGTCAAGTGAAAGTTTGACTTTTACTTGTACTTTTTTTGTTTTAAATTTTGGCTGAGGTAGAAATGCTGCTGCTGATATGTTTCCTGGACAAAGTAAAGACTTATATGGATATTTGTATTCCAATGGATGAGTTAAAATACTGCATTTATTTACATAATTGTCAAAGTCTACAACCAGAGAACAGAAACTTTTATCCAAACTTAATTTTCTCCGGACATTTTCCTCAAAATGATCTGATAAAGACATTAAAATAATCAATTTATTGCAAGAAAAAAAACAACACAATCCCAGCAATGATGTAACAGTGACAAAGATACAAAGATGTCAAATATGTGTTTGGCAGAGGTAGTTGAAACTTATATCACTACCTGATTTTTTTTCACTACCTGAACATTTTTTTCCTTTTGGTAACAACAAAAAATAAACAAAACATGGTACATATGAAGACATAAAAAAAATATTCTTCTCAACATGTAGTGATGGTAAAACAGTAGTACCACTGACCAGAAGAGTGCCCATTTGTGTGTTCAATGTAGTATCAAGAGTTAAAATATGTATCATAATTTTGTTCTTTTGCCTTCTGTTGCACTGAAAAAAAAAAAATCCGACCAGGGTCCAACACAAGCTGTATTTTAAGCCAAGAGGTGAGTAAAATTCATGTTTTTTTTGCATGTAGTTAACATCTTTAAGAATCCCAGAAGAATCCCATCCTGGAGAAAAATTGGAGTGGTTGTTCCTTGGCTCGTGTGTGTGCTCCTCTGGCTTCATGTTTTGGTGCTCTAGCCCCCTTCCAGCCAAACCTCAACCGAACAACAACAAAAGGACGATGCACGCTGAATTGACGATTATTAAAGGCACTGCAAAACAAATGTGGAGAATTATTACATGTGTATGTTTCTATATCAAGAAAAAAGCCATTAAAATTTTGTTAGATATGCAGTTTCATTTAATTTAGTAGCTGCAAACTAATACTATTTGGACTATTTCGTTCTTGAGTGACCCAATTAAGAAAAACAACCTGTATTTTGTTTTGCTATATTCTCAAGGAGAATTGTGCTGATAATCATTTTATATATACATATACATATAGACACAACTTTAGGCCATTTTATAATTAATTGTAAATATCTCCTTTGGAAATCAGTAGATGGGATTCTCACAATAGACTTTTATATCACAATTATGAATATTTTTGTCACTAGGTTTTTTTTTCCCGTTGTATTGTCAGAAACAAAAGAAAATGTTTTTAATTATTATCTTCTTTGTACTCATGCATGATTTGACTGATTTTTTTTTCCCAATGTTCTGACCATAAAAACGGAGTTTAACATAAACCATCTTGTTTCTTCAGCTTTCACCCATGACCAAAAATCAACGATAAAGCAGTAAAGAAATATTGATTTGACATTCATCATTTATCATGATAGCTACTGTATGTAATATAATTACAAGGTATTTTCTACCATTATAAGGTAATGGTAGAAAATACCATGGTAGCATGCTAACTTGGGCAACTCCAATGCCAAATACAGGTAAAATCACTTTAGAACTCATAGTAATGGCTCTTGAGAAACAATGAAAAATTTAGTTACCATTTCATTTTAGAAAAATACTACATATTCTAATTGGAGGAACCCTAAAGTGTGCACCTCAGTTATCCATGAACTTAATGAAAACGCAGATAATTATGTAAGGACTTCACAAAGAGTTCAATGTCAGGGAGGGTAGAGTAGTAGAAGTAGTATCAGAAGAGCATTTCACAAATATGAAAATTTATGTCTAGGTGCTTCTGGGGAAAAGGGGGGACGATGAAGAAAAAGGAAATCCTTATTTGTTTATATGTTCATCTCGTCCACGAAGATCAAGACTTATAAATAAATAAATAAAAATAAAATAAAATAAACCACTGGTATGTATTGGTACCTCTCATGACAGTTCGGACAGATCGAATCAGATTCAAGATCTGAGCTTTGATTCCTGGGTCATCTCCAAAACCACCAACTCCCTGATCAACACCCCAGCCGACTGGAAATAGAGATGGAAAATAAAAATAAAATAGAAGACAAAACAGAAGATGTCTGGATGAAAACAGAGGTAAAAGCAGACAGTACGTGGCAGAGGAGGTAGCAGTGATGTATACTGTATATCTGTATATTTTTGCTCGTTCACTGTTGCACATCTACCTTTAGTTTCTACCCGTAGCCCTATAGTTCATAAAATTCGTTTTTGTCCGTATGTACTGAAGGACCATCAATTTTATGATGTAAATATCCATCTATTACATCCTCTCGTGCAGATGTTTTCAGGGTGAGCTAGCTGCTTTTAGCGGTATGCTCGCAGTTATTCCAATGAAACGCATGTGACTGACTATATACGACGTCCAAATCACTTACTTTTGCTGAGAAACCGCTCTTCGTGTAATACAGCGATGGCATTAGTGCAGAGGATGGCAGTTTGGATGAGGGAGTAGAGTGTAAACGCCATGCTGGCAACATCAACTTCTCTTTTTTTCCTCCACCACTCCCAGAGAAGCCGATGCCGGAAAATAACAGCGGATGTCGTGAATCACTACGTCCTGTACTTTCCTCTGTAACCTTTATAAAAATCTGTTTTTTTTTCAGTGAACATTTGTAATAAAACTAAGGTAATTTGAGAAATATGATTCTGGATAGGATTCTAAACTTTAAAGTGGTTATTTTAATTATTGTTTTTAATTAACGTGCAGAAATAATTAGAATTTGTTAAAAGTGCTTTGTTTTTTAGAAGTGACAAATAGTAAATAATTAAGAACGTAAGAACTTTATAAGATATGATTTGAATATGGGATTTTATTAGGCTATATTATTTGATGTGTTTCTATGTATTTTTATGGCTTATTTGGACACAAATGGGATCAGCTACACATTTTGTTCATTTTCATAGGATATTTGTTGAAGTAAGACTAAACAAACAGTTTTAGGATTCGTTTTTATTACCAATAGACTTTATATTTGTACAGCAGTTGTTGTTGTTTTTTTAATCATTAAGCTTTTATGTGATGAATCTTTCAAACCTACAACAGTCTAAAACAAAGTGTAATTGCAGTTACTGAAATCATTTAAAGCTGAATAATTGAATTAGCTCTCTTTGGATTAATAAACTGCAGCAGCATTAATCATGGCTGTAAATCTCTGTGATACAGTCTTTAATAAATCCATCCACAATCTTTGTTGGCTCGTTTTCTTTCCTCACAGAAATGCTAATTATTATTTAAGCACTAGATTGTAATCCATAACATTGTCTGGGATTGATAGAGGTGTCTTTACTCCTAGATTTGAATAAAAAAAATATTGTGATGAAGTCAAGGTTCAAGAGCAAGAAATGGTCAAATACTAAAACTGGCTAATAGTGTAATTTCCTTGATGATAAAATAGGCCTAATCATGAAACCACATTCAGGTTATTACAGACATTTAATTTATCCACATAAAGCGTAGAGAAACTACAAGAACATATCTAAATACATCTGCAATAAACAGTTTATAATGATAACATTTTCTCATTAAATGACAACTTTACTCATTCATTTCATTCTATAAACACATGGGAGTTATCAGTTTTATTCTTTCTGACATTGGTTATGCTTCACTGTATCATCATCATCATCATCATCGTCGTCATCATCATGTCTTTTTCTATTTATTTGGACATTATCATAAATAATATTTCACAACCAGGGTCGTGGGCCCTGAGGCTCAAATAAACAAACAACCTAACACATATAGACTGACTGAGTTTCTGTATTTTCACATATGACATTTTATACATTCGAGTGAAATTATTTACACGTAAATATAATACACAATTTTAGTCTTTTGTTCCTTGTGGCAAACACCCTTTTTTTTTTTTTTTTAAAAAGAGAGAAATAAGTACAGAGGTTTGGGCTTTAATTGTCATTTCACCATCTATAAACAATCCAAAAACATAGTAGCAACTCAATATTAATTTAGCGTGAAAGTGAACTCTTATGAGGGAGCCTGTAAGACCACCTTTGAGGCAACATTCTCCATATATAAAAAGATAAGAAGTGTATAGTCAGACTTACCCAGTGTAAGGACAATGCAACATGTATAGTGACAATAATACTGGAAGGGGTTCTTTTACCTTCAGAAAACATCTGTCTAAACTGTTCTGCCAGTACAGTTTGCGTAATGAGCAAATATTTTTCTTGTGATGCACCCCTATTGATATACTTTCCTTATTGCACTATTTAAACTCAGAACAAACATACTTTCTTTGCTTTGATACTTTTTTTCATTCATTTTTTTGTTCTTCATCTGGCATTTTAAAGTCGGGGACATCTTAGAATAAGTACAGGTGCGTGTACTAACATCTCTGGGTTGATGGTGATTTGCAGTAGTTTGTATTTATGAAAGTAAAGTGGATCCCTTTGGGATCAAATGTTGATGATAAATAAAGGTTGGTGTGCACATTTCTCTTATTTACCATTTGATTCAACCACAGCAACAACAGTAACAGCAGCAACAACAGTCTCAGTTTGAAGTCCATCCTCTTCCACAGTGTGACGTATGTACAATTGGACCAACAACAGAGTCTTGAAAAAACATAAAGTCTTAATGTAGCTACGACTCTCCTTTTGCTTTTCATTGTTTAAGAACTTGGAAAAGTTCGTATTCTCTAAAGTAGTCTATTTCTGGTCTTCAGCAGTAAGAAAAGTTTCATAGTTCATTATACTTTGGTCCTGGTTGGGTAAAGCTTTAAGTCTTGCTGGCAGCGCAGCAGCAAGAGCAGAGCAACTTCATCTTCATGGCTGCTTCCTTCTGTCCCTTTCAGTTTAGAACAAGAAATAAACTGAAATGAGGGAAAACCAAAACAAGGGGGGGTTAAGTGCAGGGCTATTAACAAACATTGCAGCGAAGAAGTAGCCAAATGCGGCTGTTCCAGGAAAGCAAAAGGAATTTGAATATATTTTATGTAAAGTTTCATATTCCTTTCTGTCTCTGTCTTCTTTTATTTTTCTTTGCTGGAAATTCACAGAAATCCTGGCAGATTCCTCGTCTCGTGTTGGACTTTTTTTTAGTCACAGCCTGTGGATAAAATAAAAACCAAACATGAATGTCAAGCTCTGGCTCAAACATAAGTAACAGTAGCTGAAAACGGAAAAGGTTAAATTGCAACATAGGCTTTACTTTATTTTTCACCATTATCACTGAAATCCTTCTACTTGCAGAGGCTGTAATAAACCCAGGGATCATTTAGTTAAGGGGCTTCTTGTATGAAAATATTAATAGTTAAAATATTGTTTGTTTAACTTGCTTCAATTGCATTGTGGTATAGATATACAGCTGCAACATTTAACGGCAATGGGTAACATAAATATCGTGCATTTATAAGCTCAGGTTTTAAGATAATGAAAAAACAGTAACCTTTTAATTATTTTGTAAGATGGGAGCTGATCTTCTCTTTTCTGATGATGTTTGCGTAGGGAATCTGAAAAGGAAAAAAAACCATAAAGTTAAACACATAAGTTCCAGGGGTGTATGTACAGAAATTACACTCTTTTAATGATTTATATTATACATTTTTTTCTCAATCCATAATTCATTATTGCAGATTTATTTTTTACTCATTTTTTCACATTTTAAGACAGATTTTGCTGTAGTTCATTTGAATGTTTGAGTGAAATTAATTATGTCATTACTCTCAGACTGATTCATCTGCCCATTCTAGACACATTTGTCACTTTTGAACATTTTATGCATGCATATGCGTGCTGCTAAAAAATGTGCTTGGATTCCTGCACTCACATCTGCCTGTGTGGTTACATGAAAGCAGAAAGAGAACTCGAGTGTGTTTTTGTGTACGCACAAGGTTTGCTGTCATGTGCATACAAGCATGTACAGTCGTTGCATATGTCAGAAAACAAAGACAAACGCCGTCTGTCAGCCTGTCTGCCAGCTGCTCTGGTGATGGATGTGGACTGAAACACTCATATGGCTGAAGAGGAACTTCTCACCCATGAAAGGCAAAATAGATGATTGGTTCTACCCTTTAATGGACAAATAAGCAGCAGCAGAATTGTTCAGACCTGTCCTATTGATAGCCTTCCCTAATCATTCTTTAATTATTCCTGCAGATTTAAGGTATGACATGAGATTTCATATATGTCTGCAGTCTACCGTGTTACCGGAGCCACATCTGTCACATTTTTCTCATTCGTTTTTGATTAGTTCTTTTTCCGTTTAAACTGTGTTTTCATTAAAAAGTGCTTTGTAATTAGGTTTAAATATATTCTTTACTAAAATCATTACCAAACCTGATTTTGCAAAACCAAGTGTGAGGATGTTTTTAATTCACGTATCTATAAAAGGCTGCTTTAATTGTCATTTTAACACATAGTTATGATATTTGTGTTCAGCAGTGATAGTGTCATTAGTGCAGCAGTCTCACCATCTGTAACTGTTGGACCATCTCCTCTCTGTAGGCGAGCTCTCGTTTCATCTGGTCTTGGAAATTATCTGAAATTAGAGTAAGAATGCTATGATTAGTCTGCGCCGTATTATCATTTAGTATCTGATTAAGTGCAAATTCACAGACAGCAGATAAAGGATAAGAGATAAAACAGCAGAAGATGAGACTAATAGAGACAAAAGGAGAGCTATGGCACAAAAACTTACAAAAGACAAAGTGGGGGGAAACTTAGAAAAGAAATTGACCTTCAGTGTATTAAAATAGAACACAGGGTGAGAAAAATAAATACTTACGGAAGACAGGAAAAGGTGAAGTGCCCTTCAGAGCGTGAAACTCTTGCTCCAGTCTCCTTCTGAAGTCTATTTGCTCCAGCAGAACTTTCTGGAGCTCCTCTGTAAAAGTAATAAAAATAAATAAAAATTTAAAAATTAAAAAAACAAATGAAGATATGACAGAAAGACAAATTGAATGAAGAATGAATAATCTACTGTAATGGATATTACACAAACATGGTGGTATGTTTGATTGAGCAGTAGGGAAGGTTTAAATGAAACATAGTGTACGTTATTCAGTTAAATTATATGTCTACCTTTCTCCATGTTCTCGACATCTTTCTTTAATGGAACAGGAGAGGTGGCTCCTTGGTTTTGATCACCTAAAAATGAAGACAGACTTAATTTTAGAAGTCTGTCACAAGAAAAGTGCACGTAATGTCAAAAGTACTTACAGTTTTACATTATTAACCACAGTAAAATCTCATTAAAACGAAAAAATTGTTTTGCTACAGATCCCTGTTCCGTCACCTCACTCTATTTGAGTTACAAATATTAGTGTAATTACTTTTTTTTCCTCTGGGTGTCAGTGTAACTTTGCAGTGACAGTATTATATTAGAGTTGAGATGGTGAACTTTTATGTGTTATTCTGTAGCATTCTCAGCCTTGCTGTTACATTATATTGAGAGCATTTAGAGATTAGAACAAATAACATTTAATGCAAAGTGAAGTGCTGAGAAGCGCCAAACTTAAATGGTCACATCACTGAAATTTACTTGAGAATGGTGCAGTTTTAAGATATTGAGAGAATTAGGTTTTTTTCAGGTAAACTGTTACATTTAACACTGAAGGATATGTATATTATAGCACTGTTACCTAAATACCTTATGTGTATATACACTTGCTTTAATGAGTAACATTATATTTTACACTTGT
>JAQQZY010000005.1:49328455-49341582 GCA_030068375.1 Ostorhinchus rueppellii
TTCGCTAGCCTAGCAACAGCCACCTCTGATTTTACAAAGACTGCGTGGAATCTGAAAAAAATGATCTCTACACATTTACTACACTCTGGCTGACTCAGAAATGAGGCCCAATGTCCAAAAAACCAGAGTGTCACTTTAAGTAGCTGGGATAGGCTCCATGCGACCCCTGTGACCCTAGTGAGGATAAAGCAGGTATAGAAAATGGATGGATGGATAATTTGTTTACAATATTAGCAAACAGAATAAAAAATTTTAAGTTTCAAGAATAATTTCAAAACTAAAAAAAGAAAAAAAAGAAAATGGCACCTGCTGAGCACAAAGTCACAACAGTCAGTACCGGGTATGGCCTCCGTTTGCTTTGATGTAGGTGGTGATCTACTGGTACATGCTTCTGACCAGGAGTCAGATGGTGTCCAGTGGAATCCTATTCCACTCTTGATGAAGTGCCTGGATCAGCTGCTGCCTGTTTTCCGTCCGGAGAACCCAATTGGCCACCTGATGACCGAGATTGTCCCACTAGTGTTCAATTGGAGTCATACCCAGAGAATAGGCAAGCCAGGGGAGCAATTGTGGGTTGGGTCACAGCCCATATGCCCGGCTATATGACTGTAGGTCAAACTGGCCTCCACCATACCTAGTGCCCAGAGACGTTGTTCATGTGATAGATGTGGCATGATGGCATTCACTGGACAAATAGTGGCCTTTTTTGGGCCTTTATATAGGCCTTCAAAACCAATCCTCAAATTGTGCAGATACTCACTGAGTATTGCTCATTGTATATTTGGTCCGCTTTTGCAAAGAGACCATCCCATGTGCAATGAACATGGGATGAACAACATGACAACTCATTATTTTCTCAACTACCTGAGCACTAGGTCATCAATAAATAAATGAACAATTACAACCCCCCCTACAATTAGAAATATGCATACATTTCTACCTCAAAGTTTCTGTTGACTGCGAGTATACATATGTTAGTGGGGCAGACCAGTAAAACAACAACAGTGAAAAAAAATAAAATTAAAATAGGAAAATGTTTAAACTCCTGGTCCTCTACCTGTTTGGGGGGCTTTGGGGTGGCTGGTCCCGGATTCATGCCCCTGAAACCACATGAAAGTGTGTGAGTGACCTCTGGGGTGGGTGGCTACTTCCTGGCGGCAGTCGCCAGTGGTGTCAGTGGTGTTCCAGGTACACATGTTCAATTTGTGGGGTTTGACTTCCGGGAGGCTGGCATGGGACACCTGCATGGGTGGTAATTCCCAGGCAGTGTGGCTGTGGGTGGGTGTATTTATGCACAAAAACCATGGCACATATTTTACATTAGAAAAATCACAAGGCACACCACCAAACAAAAATGTGTTTTTTCAGGGGGCACATCAGGGGTGCATGGGTGTTTGGATCAACCAAGCTGAGAGGGGCGTGTCAGTGACCCCTTGGACGGACCCCTGGATTGAGGTCCATTGTATAATAGTATGGGAGGCATGTCTCCCCCGCCCCAACCTGACACCTGCGCTTTGCGGGTAACTAATTAATCCATACAACACTAGTGGGGGGGGGGCTTTATCAACAGAATGTACCACATCAGGGCCAGTTCACTTTCACTTTTTTTTTTTTTTTTAATATTAACAGCAGACTGTTGTTGTGTGCATTCGTATGTATCTATATCACACAGCTCGCTTACAGTATGAATGAGCTGAAATTGTATCATTTTCCACGGCACATCTGATGACTTCTCACCGGACACTAATGTGCCGCAACATATTTGTTGGGAAACACTGGTGTAGGGGGTGTGTATGTCTGGGTGTCCGTAAGTATGTGTGTGGGGGTTCACAGGGCGCTTGGCTGGGGCATCAAGCCAGGCACTGGCCCACAGTGGGTGGCTGTCTGGGATGGCCTGGTCTCCTGGTATGCTGGGTTAGAGGCTCCCAGGCTTGTGGGTCTCCGCCTTGCTTTCCCCTGGGTAGCTAGCCGCCAGCAGGGGTGTGTGCGGCAGTTGGCAATCCTTGCCCCCTGGGACCTGTGCTCAACTGGTGTGGGGGCTCCACCCAGGACCTTTCTCAGCTATCTTTGGGGAAAGTGCACTGTTGCCCTTCAGGGGCTGTCATTGTCACAAAAGATTAATGTGAGCAACTGCTGTTTTGTGTGTGCTTTTGTGTAGATTTTTTACTGGTATTATCTGTGCTGTCATTGTTTATAATATTTTGTTCATGTTTTTGATTCAGATTGCTTTCATTTAATTGATCTTATTTATTTAGTTTCCGTGTTTAGTTTCTCCCCCTTCACTCCTCCCTTCTCTTCTCCCCCTTTCTAGTCCTCCCCCATCTCTTCATGTCAGTTCTGGCATCGAAAAGTGATTCAACAAAACTAACAATTAAGACAGTAGAATATCAAGGGAAGCCTCATATACTCTATGAAGTTTCCTTTGGCAAAGCAAATTGGTTCAGCACCACAAGGCAGCCAGACTACCATTCTGTTGTTATGATGCTGGAAAAGACAAGTTTAGGAAAAAACTAAAAAACAACCCCCCCCCCCCAAAAAAAACAAAAAAAACAAAAAACAAACAAACCAACAAACAAACAAAAACTATACCTTGTCTGAACAAAAGAAAAAAGCAAAAATAATTAAAATGATTTTAACATCTGTGATTGTTAATATCTTTTATGTAATTTTTACATTTCATAAATTCCTCCAATGGGCTAGATTGGACCCTTGTTAGGCCAATTTTGGCCCACAGGCCATGTGTTTGACACCTGTATTTTAAACTTTCAAGAGTGAACAACAGTAGAGCTCCACTAAAGCAGCTTAAGTACAGCTGCTATATATACAGTGCCAATCATAAGTATTCACCCCTTTGGATGTTTTACCCTTTTGTTGTTGTCATAAATCAATCATGGTCAATTGTTGGGGAGGGGGTTGAGTTCGGTGGTGGGAGGATCTTGTCTCTGTTTTTTGTGGATGATGTGGTCCTCTTAGTTTCATTGAGCAACGACCTCCAGCTCTCACTGAGGAGGGATGTGGTGAAGAGGGAGCTAAGCCGAAAGGCAAAGCTCTCAAGTTACTGGTCGATCTACATTCTGATCCTAACCTGTGGTCATGAGCTCTTGGTAATGACTGAAAGACTGAGGTCGTGGGTACAAACGGCTGAAATGAGTTTTCTTCACAGGGTGGCTAGGCTTAGGCTTAGAGGATAGGTGAGGAACTTGGACATCCAGGATGGATTTGGAGTAAAGCCTCTGGTCCTCCATGTCGAAAGGAGCCAGTTTAGGTGGTTCGAGCATCTAGTGAGGATGCCTCCCTGTGGAGATGTTTTGGACATATCTATCCACGAGGAGACCTCAGGCTGACCCAGGACATGCTGGAGGGATTATATTGCTTGGCTGGCCTGGAAACGTCTCTCCTCTGTAAGAACTGGTGGAAGTGGCTGGGGAGTGGGCTGTCGAGGCTTCTTTGCCGAAGCTGCTGCCCCCGCAACCCGGACCCAGGTAAGCGGAAGACTGCAAGTACGAATCAAAAAAATATTGGAAAAAACTTTATAATGTCAAAGTTAAAACAGTTTTCTACAAAGTAATGTCAATGAAACAAAAATATATAAAGAAAAATAATTCTTTGCATAATAATTCACCCCCATCAAGCCAGTATTAAGTACATGCACCTATGGCTGCAATCACAGCACATAAATAAGTCTCAATCTGTCTTGCACATCTGCATACTGCAATTTTACTCCCTTCTTCCTTGCAACATTGCTCAAGCTCTGTCAGGTTGAGCGGGTAATGGGCATGAACAGTCCTTTTCAAGTCCAGCCACAAATTTTCTATAGGACTAAGGTCTCGACTTTGACTCAGCCACTCCAGAACATTTACCTGGTCCTTTTTATACCATTCCTGTGAAGTTTTTGCAGTGTGCTTTAGATTATTTTCTTGCTGGAAAATACATCTTCTCCCATGCTGAAGTTCTCTTGCAGACTGAATAAGATTGTCCCCAGGATTTCAGTGTATTTTGCAGCAGTCATTCTGCCCTCTACCTTTACAAGCCTTCCAGGGCCGGCTGCTGAGAAACATCTTCACAGCATGATGCTGTCACCACCATGCTTCACAGTGGGGATGGGGTGTTTTTGGTGATGTGCAAAGTTTGGTTTCAACAAAACATAATGTCTTATCTGATGGCCAAAAAGTTCTGTTTTGGTTTCATCAGACCAAAGAATCTTCTTTTCCTTGACCATGGAGTCTCCACATGCCTTTTGGCCATTTTTTGATGACTGATTTTACTGTACTCCAGGGGATGTTCAATGCCTTGGACATTTTTTTTATCCATCACGTGACTTGTACTTTTCAATAACCCTTTCCCTAAGTTGCTTGGAGTATTTTCCTGTAATAGTAGCCAGGACTACTGATAAACCAGACTCTGGACCCTCTAGACACAAGTGTTTTATACCTGAATCAATTGAGACACACTCTGACCACACAGGTGATGCTCATTTCACTAACTGTGAGACTATTGGCACCAACAGGATTTCCCCTACAACCGTGTAATGGGGGCCCTTAATGGCACCTCCAGCCCCCTTAGACTGTAGATCAGCAGAGCCTTGGCTCACAGCTCACAGCCGGACAAAGCCCCTTGGACCTCGGATCCAATTCCAAGTAAGGCTCTCCACCTCTCAGTTACATATGTATCAGTGGTGGCTGCTGGTCTTTCAAAGAGGGGAAGCTCATTTTCAGCTTACATTATAAAATTTGTCAATTTATTTATATTTAAATTCTGACCTCCGTTCCTTTTCAAGAAAATGTGACCCTGTGACACTAGCTAGCTAGTTCACTCTAACCTAGCCAACAGTATGACTGATTGAACTATCTGACGAAACAATATTAAACTTGAACATAGAATTATTGAAATTATGTTAAACTGAAAAAATAAAATATGATGAGTGTGTTTTATTTACAGTGTAAGAAATGAACAAGTAATTTTGCAGAGAAAATGTCAATAAATGCGTTGCAGTTTCTCCTAGTTCCAACTTTGCTAGCTCAATCCGCGATGGAACTGACAAGCCGAACAGTCAAGTGACGGTGTTTCGAAATACCTGTCAATCAAAAAGGGATTCAGCCTTTTGACTGATCCTCCAATACTGATGCAGAAGCCTATTGTCCAGGACAGTCGAAGCCTGCCCACAGCTCCATTCATCCCGAGAGACACTGAACGCCTGGGGGCAGGACAAAATTGTGGCATTTATCCAATGTCTGTCGAGTTTCGAGGCAATGAAAAAAACTGTCCCATTGAAGTGCATGGATACTCAGCTTCTATGGGCAAATGCTCTGGTACATATCACAGTAGAGACACTAGAGGCTGCAAATACCTAAGCTGCTGAGCACCACCTGCCATTAAACCCCACAAAGAAGTAGTTCTATGGGCAAATGCATTGACAACGAAAACGGCATTATGGGAATGTATGAGAAGTAAACAACATCGATCCAGTCGATTTGTGATCAATAGCTGATTATGGATGAACTCATCTTCGAGATGAATGTGTTCTAACGCTTTTGTAGTCAATGAAATGTTAACGTAAATGTACACATTTGACCATTTAATTTTTGACATTTTAGGAGAAGCTAAGCTTCCCTTGCAGTCTTAGAGAAATCGCCTCTGATGTGTATATGTATCACTGTCTATCTCTCTCTCCCTGTATCTGTCAAAGGTCGCTCAAGTACATATCTACACACACACACACACACACACACACACACACACACACACACACACACACATCTACACACACACACACACACACACACACACACACACACACACACACACATATGCATACACAAAGAGAGAGAGAAAAGTTTTTGAATAAGTTGAATAAATATAGAATTATACCATCTGAAAAGCAACTTTTTTTTTTTTTATAATTCAAATTTTTATTTAAACATGCACAGCAAAAGCTCACAGTGGTACATATAAAAAACAAAGATAAGAAGGCCAGCAACAAAAACACACATTTGTTAAGGCCTAGGTAGTCCCTGTCAGAAGGAGTTCAACAACAACATAAAATAGATAAAATAACATAATAATACATATACAAATACAAATATGTTGTACTAATACCAACATTGCAGTATTAATAATGAGAAATGAGGTGGACAAAATATCACTCAAATCAAGCCTCACAATCATGGTTCTAGTTAGAGGTAAGATGTTCCATCCTCAGTTCCACAGGCCCCTTACCCCTTATTCTTACTAACATAACCTCGTAAGATGTGGTCTCACTCATTAAGATTTTCCACTCTTGAAGTACTGGACATGTGGATGATTTCCAATGCCTCAATATGATTCTGGCGGCTGAAGTTTTCCCCACCATCACTGAGTATGCACTTTTTGTTAAAGTTTGTTAAAGACATAAACGTGGAGATACTGGCAGGGCTACTCCCGCCCATGCCTCCAGATATTTATTCACACTGTGCCAAAATCGCACAACCATGGGGCATTCCCATATGAGATGCAAAAAAGTTCCCATTTCTTTCCAAAATGAACTGTTATTATTTATTTTGAAAAGCCTACAAGGTGTCCAATAATACCGATGCAATATTTTATATTGGATAAATTTCCCTCTAGCATCCTTGACGTATTTGCCATTTTATGCTATGATTTGACTCCATGTCAACTTACTAATGTCACAATTAAGGTTTCTCTGCCAGATAATTCTCAGATTATCACATATGCTACTAATTATATAAACTGAGGTTTTATGAAAAGCACCTTATTATTATAACAGAATGAACAAAATTAACATTCCCCCCAAGAATGCAAGACTAGGGGAAACACTGGCCCTCTATTGAATTAGACAATTACATTTATAAGAGGGTGAATAATTACGAAAACAATTATTTTTCTTTATATATTTTTGTTTCATTGATATTACTTTGTAGAAATCTGTTTTTACTTTGATGTTAAAGAGTTTTTTCAAATAAATTTGTATGAACAGGGACAAATTTCATTGGCTACTATTGATTTATGAAAGCAGTAAAAGGGTAAAACATCAAAGGGGTGAATACTTATGATAGGCACTGTATTTATTTTTCAGATTTCCCAACAGACATATTCCTGGTCACCATTGTGAAAGGCTGAGTGCTCGAGTAGTTACATCAGTACTGATATGTAAAAACTATATACTACTTCTAGCGGCACAGGACACATACTTAATGTCCAACTGTTGTACAGTAATTACATGGTATTTTGAGTTGCGCCTACATTACTTGACAATAGCTACAAAGCTGGTGGTTTCAGCGGGGAGCAGATAATATTTAGTCTCATGCTATCATACTATTAATATGTGGTATTGAATATGACATTCTAATGGCTATCCGTATTCTGCTAATGACATGGTCCAGTGAACCATCTGTCTGGGGAACGAGGGGACAGCAGACATTAGATAGGCTGCCAGAGGTGATACACACACAAACACACACACTCATGAAGATACGTTGTGTGTGTGTGCATGTGTGCATGTGGACATCCAGACGGACAGCCAAACACACAAAAGGGTGCCATTAAGTGCTGTTTAGGGTGAAAAGCCTTTGCTTGGTGTGTGTGTTTTAGAACACAGAACTCAAACAAATGGATTCAATCCCTCGACAACGGTGTGTGTCTGTGTGTGTCTGTGTAAGTGTGTCCCAGAGCTCTGTGCCCCTGTTGTGACATCATCTATGAATGTCATAATTGAGGGTCGGTAAATTGCCGCTTTTCTCCGCTCAGCGTCGCCCCATGTGTCAATACCGAGGTTCAAGGTGACGGAGCGGATCAATACACAGAGACAGGAGCCATCCGCTGAATTTACAGCCCAGTAACAAGAGGGCTATGAAACCACGCTGCTGTAGCCTTCAGCAAGCTGCTGGACAAGACTGCAACGCTGCTGGCAAGCATTTGTCACCGCTGTGATTCTCAAAGGAATTTGGGTTCTTGCTTTTTTCCTTCTCTCTTTTTTGTGAAGTGATTGAAGATAGGAAAGTGTTTTTATTTAAATAGCTAATGGGCTTCTTTCACAGCAATATTTGGCTTCTTTCTTTTTTTAATTGAAGTTTTGTTTTTACATTTAAACATTTAAACTAAGAGACCCATATTAAAATTACGTATTCCATTATAGAAATAGAAAAAAAAGACAGATGTTTTAAAAAACAAAAGTACAGAAGAAATAACAGTCATGGTTACCAGTATCTATCATCCAAAACAAAGTACATCAATTTGGGTCTGTCATTTTTCACTCCTTAAAGCATCCTCAACTGTGTCATAGTGTGTCCATTTCTCCCTCTTTAGTCACAAAGACACTTTCTTTTATTCTAAGCTGATGGGTCATTCTCTCTATGATGTAAACCTCTCTTATGATCTCAAGCTACTGTGCTGTAGTGGGTGGTCCAGTCTTGCACTAGTTTCTCATTATTGTTTTTCTTTTTTTTTATGTATGTGACCAGTACTATTTTAGTTAAATATCTATTTTTCTGGAACATAATTTTTCAAACTTCCAAGATATATCATTTTACATTCACTGGGTATTACATTTCTCAAAATATCTTTCATTATGTTATTCACACTTTCCCAGAATGAGTTAAGTTTATGAAATTCCAAGAAGATGTGTGCATAGTTTGCTTCTTTCTCTCCATATAACTGCTAACATGTATCTTGGGAACCAGTCTGTTTGCTCTTTGGTTTAAGGTTAACGAAGTAATGGGTCAGATTTTTACATCCAAATTCCCTCCACGTTCTTGAATTATCATACCATTCTTTCAGGAGTAGTATTTATGTTCAATTCCCACCCCCATTTCTTTTTAAAGATGTGTATGACTTTCATCACCAATTTTTCATCAAATCTGTAAAACCTGAGTCATTGCCTATGTATCATGAATCTGAAAATCTTTCCATGATTACGCATCTGAATCTCTTGCCTCACAGTGAACAAGTTTGAAGTGTACTCCACCATAAACATTTGTTTACAAACAGAGCTGGTGGGCTATTTGGGTATTTTCGGAAATTTGTGCATTGTGGGAAGCAGAGCTCTACGCAGCCGCATCATGGCCACAGTGGCAACAAACATGAAAATGGCTTTGTTGCCTCTTGGTACTGCAGCTGCTATATTTGTAGTTTACCACTACCAGAGTGTGTTGTATGATCCCCATCTGTCTTAACTGAGTACATTTATGAAACAGAATGATGTTTTGCTGAAATGATTTTTGTAATCGTGATGATGTCATAAACACCATGTTACCATGTTTTTGCTTTTCAATGTTGATATTGGAAATAAAAAATTAAAACAAAAAAAAAAAAAAGAACAATGCAAAATTATTACTATCTTGAATATCACTACATTTGTAACTTGAAAACATTTTAACTTGAAAACAGAGTAGATGGTTTGTTACTTACATGCCACATGTGCACTGTCATTATATGAGAACTCCCTGTTGCAAATCCGTCAGCATCAAATCGATCTTGAATCAACTTAATTAAGGGTCTGAGAAAGGGAGATAAAAACAAAAAAGAAACTATAGCTAACATCCAAAAGTTTTCCAGGATTTTTACATTAGTTGTAGAGCTGGGTGATATAGCCAAAGACTGAAGATGTTATAGATGATTTAATCGATCATTTTCTGGCTGCATGAAGTGAAAAATTATTCTTTCTTTACTAAAACAACCGGCCATATACAACTGGTAAATCACTACAAAAAATCTCAACTAAATGAATTCAATATACAGCTCAGCCCTGGTTAGTGGTATATGTTAAAGTTGCAATATTGCAACAAGCAATGCAACTAAATGAAAGGAACCATAGATCTAGATAGAGTACCCAAATTAGACATCATAAGCTTTTGGTCATATCCAATCTTTTTGTCATTTATAATACATACTTCAGAGATACAGCTTTATGAAATGTTTATATCAAAACTGATTTTTTTTTTTTTTTTTTTGGAAAAAGGGTTTAATGCATGCTGTCTAGTATTCACATTCTCTTAAGTTGTTTTAATGCCTTTACAATACGTAGTCATACAAATAAAATGTATAAATGTTTAATAAAAAAAAACAATCAAACATTTATTCAAGGAGCTACCCTACTAAGTTAGAAAACTTACAGACAGATGTGCGACAATTAACCAATTAGTTGTTCGTTATAAAGTAAACTGACAACTGTTATTATCACTCACTTTCATATCACTTTGAGTTATTTATGAAACAAAAATCTTCTGAATCTAGTTTCTACAATGTGAATGTTTTCTGGTTTTGTCCCTCTGTGACAGTAAACTGACTGACTTTTTGTAGGTAAGTACATAACAGATTTGTTGACGATGGGATTAATCAGAAGTAGAAAAGCAAAAAGGAGGAGCTGGTAGATTGCTTGAGTGTGAGATGATATGGATGTAAGTGGAACTGAGCAAAAAAAAAAAAAAGAAAAGAAAAAAACATTGTGTTGAATGTAGAATATTTTTTACACATCAGAAATTTACCTAAAAAGTCATTTTACATTAGTTCTTTCTTTGGAATTTTTTTTTTTTTTTTGTCTTTTTGGTACAAGAGTTCTACATGCACGTGTGTAGATGTCTGAGTGTGTGTGTATGTGTGTATTCATGAATTCATCACAGCTACAGTGTCCAGCAGGCATGGATGTCACAGTGATAGTAGGTGAGCTGTGAAGGTGACGACGCCTGCCGTGTGGGTGTGTGCATGTGTGTGTGTTCTGTGTGATGGATTAGCTTCATTTTCAGTGTAAGCCGTCCATTGTGGGTCTATGTGTGTGTGTGTGTGTGTTTGAATCTATGCAGCAGGAGGGAGTGCGATAAGTGATATGTGTGCATCTGCCGGACCGTGTGTTTACGAGTATGCGCTTCTTGTCACTTTGTGTCTTTACCTGAACATATGCATGTGTGTGCATCTCTGTAAGCGTGTGTTTCCATGTGACAGTTGCTGAGTGATGGGTCCAGTATAGCGTGGAGTATAGCGGACAGACGCTGGGTTGCTATCGCCGGGGGCAACGACGAGGTGTGTGTACAATCAAACGTGTGTTGACAGGCGCGATGGACATCACACAGTTATGATGACCTCAACCTGCTGCAGGTGACACCCCATCACTGCAGCAAGCACACACTGAATTACCACCACTGTGTCATCTGTAATGCACTTTAAAACACTATAAAAAAAAACACAGTGTTTATATTTCAGCTGGAGAAAGCACTGATTTTGGCTGATTTCCTGACATTCTGAAGTGCTCTAAACCAGAGTATTAAAAAGTAAAGTATGATACGGATGGGGTGGTGACTGGATTAATTATGGTAAAACAGAACTTATTTTCATAGCTTTGGAGTTGGCTTTGTCCTCAAGTAAACAACATCACTTCAAGAAATGATGGTGCAAGAGCCATTAAAATCTAATTGTGAATGTGAAGACTTTAACTAATATCAACAACCCTGTAAAAGAACAGGAAAAAAGAGGAAGGGATAATAAAAGGAGGCAGAAATAAGAAAATGTATAAACTGACAAATTTTTACAGTACAAGTCGTGATGCTGAATTCCCAGATATACCAATGTTAGGAGCACTTTAAGTGTAATTATGACTGAGAAACAAGTCAGAAATTTTAAGTTTAAGAATCTGTTACAGAAGATAGAGAATAAAATGATCTTCAGGGGAAAATGAAAAAATAATGTTTTTTTTTTAGAAATGTAGAGTTGGTGCCCATTGGAAGTATGTGTTTTATCTTATCGACCAAAGATATTATAAAAGCCAAGTGGCCTCTGTCTGAGTGTATGTGTGTGTCCGTCCAGGGATTCACACAAAATCTGGAAAGAGCTGACTGCTGCAGTTAGGCATATTTAAGTATTTTTGGTCAGGGAACAGACTACTGAAAACTGCTAGTTGATAAGACCAATATTTTGGGTGATATTAGTACTTTTGGTATACAATAGCCTTACAATCACATCGCCATGGCCAGAACACTTTGGCAGTGACTGTTGGAGAAATGAGGTACAGCATACAGAAATACACAACAGCGTAAAACTACCACATCTAGAACCTGTGGATCCACACAGGTCAACACGTTTGTAATAATTTAATAAATAAACTAGAAAAGCACATGGAGAGCGCTGACCTCCGCCAAGGTAGTTCATACTTTCCTCCACTAGATGGTGCTGAATATACAAGTGACTTCATGCCCTTTCTCCCAATGACAAAGAAACATTTAAAAGAATTCCTGGATTCAGACGGTGATCCGGATCACCACCAACATTTAATCACTTGTTCCTCGTCCCATTTCTAACAATTTCCAAAAATTTCATCCAAATCCGTTCATAACTTTTCAAGTTATTTTGAACACAAACAAACAGACAAACAGATGAGCGCCGGAAAAAACATAACCTCATTGGTGGAGGTAATAAAAGCTACACGTTATATGTCTTTTTTTTTTTATTTAAAGTTGTAAATGATGTTGCACAAATTTTGGGATAATTATTCCTACTTATTTTTCACTACAGCTTGGCTAAAAGTGTCAACACTTAAAGCCTTTTTCATTCCCATAATTAATTCCAACATGGTTTTGGTTAGAACATTCCTGAAATCCAGAGGATGTTAAAAACTACCTAAATATATAAAATGATTGTTCAGAATTAAAAACTGTAGGCCTAAAAACAAAATAAAATCTAAAATAAACTAAATAATTTAATTATTGTGGTACAAAATTATATCACAGCCAATGATCACCAAGGAAAATTATCATAATACATGAAAGTTAATTTAATAATGATAGACAAGTAGATTAAATTAATATTAATAAATGCCTTACTACCTGGTCATATATTTAAGAATAAAATGTCTTATCTCCATGACATGTGTTTGTGTTAAGTATTTGATAACTACATCTGAGGAACCTTTGCAAAACCAAAAAACAAAAAAAAACAAAAAACAAAAAACTTGCAGATGCAGTATATCAGTATCAACAGAGTTTTCTCTCTTATTATGGAATACCAGCTAAGGCAAATTTGTGCAAAATCAATAAATTGACTTCCCACATCTAACAACTGCAGTTGGTCCCAATCAATCAATCAATCAATCAATCAATCAATCAATCAATCAATCAATCAATCAATCAATCAATCAATCAATCAAT
>JAQQZY010000005.1:49341682-49351803 GCA_030068375.1 Ostorhinchus rueppellii
AATCAATCAATCAATCAATCAATCAATCAATCAATCAATCAATCAATCAATCAATCAATCAATCAATCAATCAATCATTTATATAGCACTTTTCATACAGTAAGGACATAGCGCAAAGTAATTTGCATACTATCCCATCCCCAATGGTTATTGAAACCAATTGAAAACAGTACCAGAGAGGCTGAGCAAGTGTCTTAGTCTATTTAAAAGAATTGGGTGATCTACAGTATCAAAAGCAGTGCTCAGATCCAGTAGCAACGGGACTGTGATCTTGTGTGAGTCCAAGTTGCACCTGAGATCATTTTTGATCTTTAACAGAGCTGTACTGTGATTAAGGCTAAAACCAGATTGATATGTCTCTAAAACGGTATTTTTATTTAAAAAGTCATTCAATTGATTAAAAACAACTTTCTCTAAAATTTTACTTAAAAAATGTAAGTTGGATATGTGTCTTTAGTTGTCAGGGTCCAAATTGCTTATCTTCAGAGGAGGCTTTACCACTGCCAATTTAAAGGCAGTGGGAAAGGTACCCATCTGTAGAGAGAAATTCACAATGTTTAAAAGCACACCTTCAAAGGATCCATAAAATAACTTAAAAAGTGGGATGGTAATTGGGTCTAAAAGGCAGTTACAGTAGTTGGATTTACTTGAAAGAAAACTCTATCAAGTGTCTTAGTGTCAATCAGGGCAAAACTGTCCAGTGTCTCATCAGGTAAAGGTAGATCCTGCCATCATCTCTTTTCCCAGACTTTTTACAAATGGTCTCCTGGACAGGTAAAATAATGGATCTAATAAAATCCATTTCACTTCTGAAGTGGTCTGCAAAACTTTCACACAAGGAGTCAGTTGTGGCAGAGCGTCTATTGATATCTGGGTTGACTAAATTATCAATTGTGGAGAAAAAGAGTTTGGGATTATTTTTATGGGAGGAAATGATATTGGCGAAATATGTGTTCCTTGCTTGTCTGACTGCCCTGTTGTATATTTGAAGTTGTTTGAGGAATAATTGATGGTTTATTGTTATTTTGTTCTTGCTCTATTTTCTTTTCAGGGTTTAGGTTTCCTCATTTCTCCATGGGGGTGTAGGGTTTGTTTTTACCTTTTTTGTGACCAGTGGAGCTACCAAATTGAGGCTTGACCTTAGTTGGTTATTAAAATTTTTGACAATAAAATCACAGGATGCAGATAAAGGAACTGGAGGGTATTCTGTAAAACTTCAATAAAATTTGCAGCCACTTCAGAGGTCAGACAGCGCCTCCTCACAGTACTCATCGAGGTCTCTCTTTTGTTAAAACCTGTGATGTTAAAATACACACAGAAGGGGTCAGATATAGCCAAATCAACAACAGAGGACACACTCGTCGACAGGTCATGGTTAATGATGAGGTCCAGAGTGTGTTCCCGGTTGTGAGTCGGCTGAATGACATGTTCGGTAAAATCCATGGACTTACGTAAACTCATAAAATCTTTAGACATCTTATTGGACTGGATATCTGTGTGGACTGTGCAGATTAAAATCCCTGGAAATTAAAATCTTGCTGTAAGAGGTGCGGATTATTGGTAAAAACTCAGAAAACTCATCAATAAAAGCTACACACTGTGTTGGGGGTCTGTAAACAGTGACACACATAATGGGAAGGTTGTTAAAAACAAAGGCGCGGTGCTCAAAGATAGAATAGTGATCAGATAAAATTTGCTTGGTGAAGGTACAACCACCTTTTTATGCCCTTTCTAACAGAAAAAAAACAGAGTTTAAATTTGGTGGGGAGGCTTCGGTGAGAATTGCTGGTGCATCTGCACTCAGCCATGTTTCAGTTAAAGATAAACAACCGATTCTATGATCTAAAATCAAATTACTGACAATAGAAGTCTTATTTGACAGAGAGCAGATGTTTAAAAGTGCCATATTGAAGGTTGGTAGTGCGTTTTTAGCCAAAGGTGTGGTTGTTTTGGAGTTATTGTCTGTGAGTGATGAGGTTGTCTGGGTCCAGTGACCAGGGTTGTTTTGGTGGGCATATTTGAGGAGTCTGTGTGATATGCAAACCAGGATGTGAATGAGAGAGTGTGATATTATAGGGACTATGCTGCATGACCAAAGGAGGGAAGCTGTGAGCTGCTTTCAAGGGTGTGGGAGAAAATGCAGGTGTAGGGGTGTGTGGTGTAATCATCACGTGAGGCAGACTGTATGACGTACTGAATGTTAGCAGCCCAGTTTTTTTGTGTGGACCCCATCAGCCCTATAAAAGGAAGGCCAGTTCCAGAAGAGGTTAAAATTGTCAATAAAACCAAAGTTATGAGTGCAGCAGGTCAGCTGGAGCCAGGAGTTTAGGCTGAGGAGTCTACTGAAACGCTCCATGCTGCGAGACAGTGTTGGTAGAGGACCACTGACAAAAACAGACCTGCCACATCTCTCTAGAAAACTTAAGAGGGCCCTAAAATCCTAAAATCCTTTTTTGTCAGCTCAGACTGCTGACAAGCTGTGTCACTGAAACCAACATGGACAATTACATGGGTTACGGAGGATGGAAGAGAGTCCAACAGGTTCAGTAGTTTGGTCAGTAGGTCTGTGGCTGTGGCTTCAGGAAATCAACGTGTGATAGAGCTAGAAAACTGAATGTGTCTGGTGATACTGTCACCCAATATGGGCATGGTGAGGTTAAAGAGAGGACAAGGAGAGGAGGATAGTGGGACTTATGGTTTATGGGCACCAGCTGCATTATGTGGTCGGGCAGGTGTGCGTGGCAGACTCATGGCATCAGGACGAAGGGTTCCCAGCTGTGTTCGGACAAGGAAGCCCAGAAGAGCGTCAGAGCATGACCTCCTTCAGGATCCTGTCCCAGGTCAATGAGGTCCAGGTCTGGGTAGAAGGACATTGGGTTGACCTGGCCCACTTCCCGGTCGTGTCTGGATGAGGAAGGTCACTGAAGCATGGCCAGTGAAGCATGGCCTCCCTCAGGGTCCTCTGCTGGGTGGAGGAGGTTGAGGTCCATTTGAAAGCACGTTGGGTTGGCATGTCAGTGGGACTTAGAGCCAACCAGGCATCACTGGCGGAAATCTGTCACCGGCCACGAGGAAATCTTGCCATCAGCCAGCAGGGTGGAAGCGTCCCAGCCCGGGAATGGATTAGGGGTCAGACCATTAGCTGGGTGAGGTGCCTTGTTATTGGCCAGGGCAGCAAAGCAGTTGGAGAGGCTAAGCTGAAGGGGAACAGCGGACCCATAATAATAAAAAAAATAAATAAATAAAGAATAAAATATAAGAAATAAGGAAAAACAAAGAAAGAAAATGACGGGGATGGGGGTGTCACGTTAGTATTTTTTTGATCACACGAAAAAGTGAGCCATACCAAATCAGATATAAAAAATGTTAACATGAAACCCAACATTTAGTCCATTTGCTTATTTCTGATTTTTAATTTGTGCATTCAATCAAAAGAATGAAAAACAACTCGTTTTTTTGATTTGTCATTTTTACATGAATAATGAAATGAGTCCTTTTTTTTTCCATTTTCCGATTGCGCATTGTTGATTGAATATGAAAAGAATGAATGATACATGGATTTAACACCGTCATAACCTCTTGATGGCAACATCAAAAAAGCTTTCTCTCTTCGAACGTGGTTGGATTGCTGAGCTGCATAAGCAAGGCCTCTCACAATACACCATCGCTGCTGAGGTTGGATGCAGTAAAACAGTCATTTTGAATTTCTTAACAGATCATGAGGGTTATGGAACGCAAAAAATCAAGTGGTAAACCCAAGAAAATTTCAGCGGCGCAGCCAATTGGCTGTCCGTCAAAACACAGGACGATCCTTGACCCCAATTAAGGCTATGACTGGTCTCAACTGCAGCCCAATAGCCATCAGACAGTATCTGCAAGAGAAGAGCTTTAAGAACAAAAAACATTTTAAAGGCCTTGCCTCCTTCAATACCACAAAATTGCCCATTTGGACTTTGCAAGAGTGCACCAAACATGGGACATTGAAAGGTGGAACGAAGTTTTATTCTCTGATGAGAAATTTTTTTTTTTACCTTGATGGTCCTGATGGTTTTTCAGTGTTACTGGCATGGGAAGCACAGTGGAGGGGGTGCCATCATGATCTGGGGTGCTTTTTCCTTCAGTGGAAGAATGGAACTTCAGGTTATGCAAGAGTGTCAAACGGTGGCTGCCTGTGTGGAGATGGTGCAGGGGACATCCCGCACGACTGAAGGCCCTCATCTGTGTTGTAATGACTGAGTTTAATACCTGGACTACACTGCAGTTCACAATGCCTGCCTGAGAAAGGACTTCGTCAAGAGGAATTAACGTCACTCTTTTGGACCATCCTGCGTGTTTCCCTGATTGAAATCCAATTGAAAACATTTGGGGATGGACAGTAAGGGAAGTTTTAAAAAAAAATGGACACCAGTTCCAGACAGTGGATGCCCTCTGTAAAGCCATCTTCACTGAGCAACGTTCCCACTAATCTCCTTGATTTTTATTTCTTGTTGAATTGTTATTATACTTGGATGGAGCAAATGTAACACACAATAAACAATAGTTTCTCACTAGGATTTAATAAAGTATTTTGATTCTGATATACATAAAATATGAGCAGAAAAAAAGTTTTATTTAAACAGTTGCATGAATCTGTTATGTTCCTTCAAAGTGGACAAATAAAGCCTTCAGTACAGGTAATGGTTTTGGTAAATATGCATGTGTCCAGATCTGTACCTTTACTTAGAATCCATTATAAAAACATATGAATGTGCTTCATCCAGTGTGACTATTTTACACAAAAAATAGAAAGAATTTGTTTGCTACAGGAACAATGAAAATCCATTTAGCTGGTCTGTCTCTGTTTAGCAGCAAACAAAGTGCAGAAAAGACTGTATGCAAAATTTCACACAGAAATATAGCCAATATACAAAAACTACAGAGATAAAATAGTAAATATACAAATACTACTACTTACTAGTAAACTATACAAAAAGCTAACTCTATACTACAGGTAGATGTGTACACCATATAAGTATATAGACGGGTAAGAAAGAACATGGGTGTGATTATTGCACTGAGGTAGGCAAGTACTGAATATGTCCATTTTAACTGAGGGTGGTGGTTATTCCAAAGTGAACTTAAATAACTACACAACTTTTCTTCACTTTGTCTACATACATATGTGGATGTGTGACTATGTGCTGTGTGTGTGTGTCTGTCTTTTTTTAGTCCCCCCCCTTGAGCCCAAAACAAGGTAAACGTATAATAATAACATCTTCAGAATGTATCTCCCCATCTTTCTCCCTTGAGCAAAACAACCCACACCACACACACCTCCTCCACACCTCCTCCCTGCCTCCTCCCCCTGGCGGTGCGCGGAGCGTCCGGGTGTGAAATGTAAAAGGGAGAACGCTGTCGTTCAAACTGTCCCGCCGACCACTGTCTCCCTCTCTCTCCTTCCCTCACGCTGTCGGTTTCTTCCAGCCACTCTTCCTCATGTTTGTTTCTTACTCTATTTCTCTATCACCATCTCTCTCCTCCTCCCCTTCTCCTCCACCCCTCCCTCTCTTTCAGGTGGGCCGGCTGCTGCAGGTTTCAGGTGCGCAGGACCCCTCAACCAATGAAAAATGAGCGCCGTCGCACGCCATGACTTTGATGAACCTCACCGTACGTCGGCCTATCACTCTTCTACATTTGGCTTCCCACAGAACCATGCAGTACACACAACACGCAAACGCTCTGGACCAAATATTTGTCTTGTTGAAGGAAGAGGCGACGCTCGGGTAAATACGCGGTCAAAAGGGCCTTTTTGTCTGTGTGTGCATGTGTGTGTACTCACATAATACGAAAGATGATGCCTTTTTTTTTTTTTTTTTAGATTATTTTAACCCATAAAGAATCCAAAATCCACTGGTGACCAAAACCATCTACTGATGTAAATGTTTATTACCTGTTAATCAACTAATTCATATTTTCATGGTCATCTGATATGACCCATTTGGACATTCAGAGGCTCTGTAGTTCCATGGAAACACCATCATCTTCTACAACATTGATTCTCCAGTAAAACCCATGGAGTTTGATCACTGACAGTGGATGGAGACACGATGGTTTATGTTCAGTTGATGATAGATTTGACTGAAAATGTTGCTATTTCTTCAGTTTTCTCTGTTTCTGATATAATATCCCTTAACTTTAATCTGACCTTTCATGAACATCTACATGATCAGTGAATTAAAAACAGGAAAATGCATGATTTTTCATTCAAAAATTAAAAATACAGAGGACAACATTACATTAAACAGTGATAAATCACCTCAGAAAGGTCAACTATAGAGAACATTTTATTTGGGAACTGCCACAGAAGTAGCACTGGATCTTTATGGGTTAAGGCACATTTCTTAAACGTGATATGACATTAAAGTTGACAGAAACTGAATAAAGTGAGCTTTAACAGACATGCAAAGGGAGACTATGGATGGAAATTAGCACGACCACTATAATATGGCATATTTACATCTGCTGTCTCAATGCAGATGTTCATGAACCCTTTCACGCATAAAATTACTACAGAGGACAGTTATTCAATCTGCAGTTACACTTATATTATTTGCTGTAATAACTCCAAATCTTAATTGTGACATTACATTTTGTAATATTTCTTAGACTCTCTTTACTGTAAAGGCTGCTGTGACATTTGAATTTCCCCACAGTGTGATAAATTAAGTCTTACCTTATCCTGATATGTTGTTTAATCACTCCTAAATAATGTGGTTACAAAGAAATTCTTCAATAATCTAGAGTTTAGATAGGGGTGTCAAATATATTTTAGTTAAGTTACCACATTCAGCCCAATTTGACCTGAAATGGGCCATACCAGTAAGATAATAGGCATAACAATTATAAATAACATCAACTCAAATATTTTATATATGTTATGATATGTGAACAAACTGAAATTTATTTTTTTTTAAAGTGCATTTTTACCAGTCTACAGGTAAAGTTTACATGTACATTATGACTTAAAATGGGAGCAGATCTACAAATGCACAAAACATTTAGTAACAGGGAGAATATTGTTAAAATTCCACTTACTTCTATTAAGACATTTCAAGGGTTTTTTTTTCCTTCAGGTTATTAAAGGGATAGTTTGTAAATGCAAATATTTTCATGTGATTTAACTTTTTTATACTAAAACAAAGAGAGACATGCACCTAAACATTGTCATCATTTATAGATTATTATAATAGTATTGTGATCCACTTGAGATCTGATTGGGATGAATGTGGCCCCTGAACTAAACTGATTTTTAATGTCATAAGTGCAATTTTTTCATTTCAAAAATTCCTCTCAGGGGCTGGATTTGACCCTCTGGTGGACCGTTTTGGCCCACAGGCCTTATGTTTGACACCCATGGTTTATAGAATATTTTGCTCGGTTTAATCCTCATGTTATTTGTCTTTTTTTTTTCAGTAAATGAAGTTTCCCAGAATATAATCACTGATTCATGACATTCCCCACAGTGGACGGTTACACTTAAATAACAGTTTTGTTTTGTTTTTTTTTAAATCAGCTATGCGTTCTCTGTTAGGAACAGGTTTTGCTGATGTGTTTCTGCCCCCAAAAATGTATATTATTAGATGTTAAACTGTTGATACATGAAATCCACTGCAATGAATAGCCTCATATGATAAAGATATTGGGTAATAAAGTACATTTTCTGTTTTCTGTCTTCCCTGTACTTTATTTTTTTATTTGCTGCTGTCAGCTGAGAAATGTCCTCATGGTGGGATCAATAAAGTCTGTTATGTTATGTTATGTTAAAAACATTTAATTGGATATGTTTTATGTCAAAAAATATCACGAGTTTATTCCCAGTTCATGCATGAAAGTGTTAATGTGCTATGTCCCTGCCCAATAAACCCAATGTCAAACTCATTTTAGTTCAGTTCCACATTCTGCCCAATATGATCTGATGTGAGCCAGACCAGAAAAATTACAACAGAGGAAAAAAGTAAAATTACATTATAATCATGCATATGTCTACAAAGTTTGATTAAAAATGTGAATAACATGAACAACCTGAAATATCTTAAGAAATATAAGTGCAATTTTAACAATATTATGCCTCTGATTATCATTTACGCATGTGCCTTACAATATACAGCTCAAAAATACAGAAAACATTTAGTAACAGACAGAATATTAGCACAATTACACTTATTTCTCTTAAGATGTTGCAAGTTGTTCACATTTGTTCAGATTATTCAAAATTTTGTGAAATTAGTTTGTTAAATGTAACCATTTTCATGTAATTTTACTTTCTTATCCTAAAACAAAGAACCCGAATGTAAATGATTTTGACATCCTTTATTGTTCGTGTAATTTTTGCATTTCACAAATTCATCCCAGCCGGATTGCATCCTTTGGCAGGACAGTTTTGTGAAATAAACTAATAAAATAAACTAATAAATACATTAAGATGTTTTCTCAAATGTGTAATCTGTTCCTGTTTCATACCTATTATCTAATTCTTTACATTTAGATATAACACTATCCAGAGGTCATAGTGTATGTGCAGCTAATGCAGTTTCCCATGTGTATGTATGTGTGGTGTCCGCTGTATCAGAGCAGATATAAGGGTCTGGGGCTAATCCCTCCCAGTTGCTCCCTAATCCTGTTCTAATCTCTTTAAAACTCTATCAGCCTCTTAGGACCTCAGCGAAGTTAAACCTTGTCAAGTCACACAGAAGAAAAATACACATACACACCAGTCAACATGAGTAAAATGAGCTTCTCTGCTCTTTTTTAAATGGGATTATGCTGATGTAACAGCGGGGTGAGCGAACATGACTCAATCTCACCATCTGTATTTCCTCGTCTTTTCACTGCCTGCTTTACTCGTCGTCTTCTACTTCCTGAAACAGGACAAAATGAAGTGTATGTAAAGTAGTGGGACATTTGTGGGATTTGCTGAATTGTATTTTTAGTTGACCTTACAAGTGAATAAGAGCATCTGCTGATAATGTGGAAGCATATATTCTCCTTCTTACATTTTTAAATACAGGTCCAAACAATTACATTTTACAGTTATACGATTTCCTGGAGCTCTGCATCTTTAATGAAATAAAGTATAAAGTATATTTCATCTCAAGTTTCTTTAAATTTAGAAGTCATTTTACCAGTGAATAAACAATAACACAATGTAAACTTTAATATTGCACACTACAGTTAACTACACTTAATTAAAACCATAACTAATATCTCAAAATATAATTCTAAAACCTTAAAACAGATTCATCTGTGTTCTGGAACAAAATCCTCACTGATAAAATATACACGGGCCTTATTGTTTTCTTTTTATACATTCTATGCAAACATCTGTGAAAATGAAGTGCCCATTTTCATTATACAAACAGACACACTCCCTCTAATCCTCTTGACCCCCCCCCCCACCACCACCACTCTTTCTACTTCCCAAACAAAAGCATTACACAAATGAAAAACAAGTGCGAGACAGAGGCAGAGGGAGGGAGGGAGATTTTATTTAAGTGTTCTTGTAAGCCATCTAAGATATTAATGTTGCAAAGCTACTTATCAATATTTAAGAACATAAAAGGAGTGTGAGGATGGGTATGTGGTTGTGTGTGTGTGTGTGTGTGTAAGAGGGGGGGGGGGGGGGGGGTGCTGAGGGCAAACCAGGAGGGACCTGCACTCTGTGTGTGTTTGTGTGTTTGCAGAACTACAGCACAACAATCTGAGTTGGGATGAGGTCTCTCTGGCAGTTAGAGAAGAGGAATTGCTTGGTCTCGGTTGTACTAAAAGCTTTAACACACCCACAGATACACGCATACACCCAGCGTAGCACAGACACACATAAAGTGAGGGCTGTTAAGTGATGGTTAGGATGGTAAATACAATTGCTAATGCCCCATAACCACAACATACTTATTTTACGTTGAAGTTAGGGTGTACTGATTTATGTATGTATACATGTATGTGTGCATATACAGTAGGCATCCTATGTGTAAAAAGTGTTCAATATTTATCTGCAGATGCATAAAGATATATATATATATATATATATATATGTGTGTGTGTGTGTGTGTGTGTGTGTGTGTGTGTGTGTGTGTGTGTGTGTG
>JAQQZY010000005.1:49430325-49443838 GCA_030068375.1 Ostorhinchus rueppellii
GCGCTCAGAGAGCACAGACCTCTGCCAAGGCAGTGTTTGATCTTCACCAAAATCTAATCGATTGGTCCTTGTATCATGGCGACATATCCAGGGTGTGATGGATGGATGGATGGATGGATGGATGGATGGATGGATGGATGGATGGATGGATGGATGATATGTCTAGAACATCTAGAATAAATGTTTATAAGACATATCTCTTTTTGAAAAAAAAAAAAAAAAGGTTTTTGATTGTTGTTATTAGTGCCCCAAGGAAATAAAAAAATGTAAAGAAAAATGTTTTCTTTTTTTTTTTTTTTACTTTTCAAAGATTGTTTCTTATTCACCTATTAATAAACGTTTAAAAAAAACAAACCCAAAACATTAGAGCAAGGTCAGTTGAGGGTTACAGAATTCAGCAAAAAATATCCATAAGTAATTACTAAGTGTATTACTAAAGAAAAAAAAAATCATTCTTCTTGGTGAGGACTTGAAAGGGTTAACTGTATTGCTATGACAACCAGCAGTACTGAATGAATTTATATCTGCAATGGAACTGCAGTTCCAAAACTGAACCAAGTAAAGTAAAGTGGAGGCAAGTTAAGCTGATGCTGTCAATACCAAAGTCACTTGTGAGCACAAATAACATACACATTTGCTTGCAGCTTTGAGTTTTGATTTTTAAGTCCAATCAAAATCAATAGACCTAACATATTATAGATAAATTATTCTGTAAGGTGGACTTGATTATTAGGAAACCATGTCCTCTCATCTGTTCATCTTATTATTCACATTTTCTGTCTCTCCCTTTCATTCCCTTACTCAGACAGAAGATATTTCAAAATTGTGTAAGAAAGATGGTTTATGGAGAGTTCACAAGTATCTCCCAGTGCAGATGGGTTCATGGTAATGCAGCTTCTGATCTCACCATCTCATTATTCCGGTTCAAACACTCGACCTCTTCAAGTGGTCTTGCTACACTTTTAGCCAAGCCTCAATCCAATCATCTGAATCTATTGTGTGCTCTGAGGGGCCACTCTCCCTCAACCTTTGAACATGTGCTGCACTGTCCATGAGGAGCCCAATGCTGATTGTGAAGATCAAATTACATCTACAGAAGGCTCTGTTGTGTTGCTTCATAGCCCATTTGTGTAGTCATCTTAAAATTAGGACATGAAAAGTTTTAAAACTGATATTAAAAAATACATTAAATATCTCCTGCCAACTGGAGGGAAACAAAGATAGAACAAAAAAAACTGGTAGCATTTACACTTAAGGGCTTTTAATCAAAAATCCTATTGACATCAGTACTTGAAACTGTGTTTTCCAAAAGCTCTTAATATAACAAATAAATTAAATGTTCCCCAGTCCTGGATGACCATGGTTGTAATTCATCTCAAGCGTCCCCAAAGCAGGTTTTCAGAGTGAGCATTCAGACAAACCAGAATCATTTATAGTTTTTTTTTTTTTAAATCCACAATTTTCTTTGTATTCACATACGGCTAAAATCTAGCTTTGAACCTTGCTCTGATTCATAGAATTCAATTTGTTTAAGTGCTCAACTACAGCTATACTATGTGATGTATCTCAAGTGTAGCGGCACCTAAAAAATCCTTCTTAGGTGATCTGATGAGCACAAACTAAAGAATGAAGCTTGAACCTGGATTGCAGAGGCTGTAAACATCATATAAGCCCTGTTTAAGGGTGGAACTTTAATTTTAAACTCTACATTTGTGCCCTTAGACTAGGGTTTTTCAACCTCGGGTTCAGGACCCCACATGGGGTGGCCTGGAATTCAAATGGGGTCACCTGAAATTTCTAGTAATTGATAAAAAAGAAAAAAACAAAAAAAAACCTTACAAATAAAAAAAAAAAAAAGAAAATGATGAGTTGAGAGAGATAATCACAATACATAAAAGACATGAAAAACTGTAAGGCTGAGACTGAAGAACTGTGGCACTGTATATCTTTCAAATGTTCATTGTGGCCAGTTTCAGATGCTGCAGCTCTTTCATAATTCATAGTTTGAGTTATTGTTTTTTTGGTATTAATTTGCAGCCTCGTAAATACAAGCTGGACTGACTGTACATATCCTGGCCAAGGAAAATAAAATTCTCACTTTGTGCAATAATCTGAACCTGGCTTTCTGCCTCCATCCATGATAATGTATATTATATAGCCTATGGCTGAATCCTAATTCACCCATTGGCCCTACCCCTTACATCCACCCCTCCATTTTGTGTGTTCACATGAAAGGGTAGTGTTGTCCAAATTCTCAATCAGACATAGGTGAGGGGCTAAGATCAAGGGCTGTATAGCGCTCGAAACAGAGATATTCCAGGACCATACTACAAGCGAAGGGGTAGGAGGAGTTTCACATAATTCTGTTTGGATCATTGGCAAGGTGGAAGTAAACACAGCCAAAACGTGCAGCAGTGTGATGAAAGAAACACACAAATGTACATATTTTCTACGTAAACAACTTAATCATTTCATCAACTGTTTAATGCTGTTACAGTGCATTATAGATCACATTTCTGTGGTTTACGGTCGCTGGCCGTAAAAAGATGACCAAAGCCCATGGAACAGAGAGAGTTACAGCTGCATATGGTGAATATTTGGTGTAGTTTCATACTGTCTTCCATTTACAGTTATCAATCATTCATGTATCAGGGATAGTTGTTTGTTTACCTGCTTGACTAGTTTCACCTACTTCCTCTCGCCTTCATCAGAAGCATCACATGATGTTACTGTGACATGTCAAAGCAACAAGTACCACTGCTGGATCAGAGGGGCTATCGAGATCCAGAAATGCATGCCAAGAACAATGAACAGGGATGACGGCACATACACCTTGTCACACACTAGAGATGCGGTCCTGGAGAAGACGTCAGACAACAGAGGGCATAAACCCTCCCTGCTGCCTGGCCAATCCACCTGAGCAGCCTTTAAAACACATCACAGTAACATCATTGATGCTTCTGACAAAGGCGACAAGAAGTAGCTGAAACTAGTCAAGCAGGTAAACAACTACCCATCTGATAAATGAATGATGAATAACATATGGTGAATATTTACAGAAACAAAGTTTTCAGATCAGTTTATAGCAGCATTAATGACTGCTGCTGACATTAACAGGTTGTGAAGTGTTGTCCCATTTCATAGAGGAATGTTTCAACGCCTACCCCTTGCAGCTCCATTTCAACGGGTAGTGCCAAGCACAAGGGCCAAGGGGTAAGGGTTAGGGCTAAGGGGGGAATTGGGATTGGGCCTAAATGTCATCTAAAACTATTAATTAATTTTGTTTATTTGCAACATAGTATAGTAAACTATTACGTGATCAAAAACAAAATAATTTTAGCAAAAAACAAACAAACAAACAAACAAACAAACAAACAAAAAACATGTCTCTGTTTTGAATGTCTGGGGTTGCCAGAAATCTGTAATGTTAAAATGGGGTCACAAACTAAAAAAGGTTGGGAACCACTCCCTTAGATCAAAAAATGTATTTGATAGTATGAACGGACCATCGATTATAGCAGCAATCAATTTTTCATTCAAAAATGGAAATATTCCAAATGTCTGGCCTGTTGGTAGAGGGAATAGGTTCTACCACCCCCATGGCAACTGGGAGGAAGGAAGGAAGGAAGGAAGGAAGGAAGGAAGGAAGGAAGGAAGGAAGGATGGATGGAAACAATATCTAATGAGAATGATGCAACAGTGATTTGATCAAGTGTACAGCTCTACAATTGAAACATAATTTTATAGAAAAATAACAAAACAATTGACCAATATTGCAATTAGTGAGCTATTTGACTAATACTTCTATTATTTATCTTATGTATTAAGATGCAATGAGTGACAACCTTTTAGGCTGATGCACCTTCATATTATACTGAACATATGACTAAAGTAACTGGAAAAGACAGGTAATAATTGCTTTTCTCAAGAAAAAAGAAAGGAGAATACTTTACCTGTAAACCTGGCTGTGGTATTTAGAAGTACTTAACATCTTTATTAGATGCTAAAGGTAAATTTTGCAAAAAAAGAAAGAAATGTGCAAACAAGTCTCAGAACTACAAATAAAAATGTTTCAAAGTAAAAATTTAGAGTCTCTGTGCTTTTATCAGAGAAATACAGCTGCTTCTGGAATCAAAGTAACACAAAGCAATAGTTGTTGGATTGTGGTATGTGTAATAGAGATTTAGCGTGATACGTGTATTTCTGTGTGTATGTATTCCCAGGGCCTGGACAGGCTATCAAGCATCTATCCATCCTTTGTAACAATCAATATTTATAAACCCTGGAGGATCTGTGGTATGAAGCATATAAACAAGCAATGGAGTGGAGCTGGACAGACCACTGGACAAACGCACACATACACACTTCAATCAAATACACAAGTAGAAATGACATGAAGAGTGACAAATACAGACAGAGAGAAAGAGGGAGCTTCAGCACAATGTCAATATATCACAAAGTTTCAGAATCACATAAAGAATATTGTAATTAGTTGTTCAGAATTCCCCCCTGTGTGACTTGATTTAAGGGAATTTAACTGAATGTGAAATCAGGTGAAACAATGACTATTGATTATCATCAGTTCTGCATTTTATTATTAGTTCAATAATGTGATGTGTTGTCAAGTGTAAAGAGCTGCTGCAAGATCATTACCAGTGGTTTTTTTATGTTAGTGTAGTATCTATTACGATTCCTGTTTGGCTAATAACAATTTAATGGCTGATATAAGTATCTTGCGAAAGATCTATCATACATAAACAGTATATTCATTTTCACCATCATAGGTCATAGGCTGTGGGTAGGATGGTTCATGTCTATCTGTCTTTTATTACGTGATGTTAATAAGCAAGTTTATAACTAGCTAATATTTACTTTAATAAAAATACTAATACCCAGATTAAATATGGTAAAAACACTCCACTGTTACAAGTTTCACCTTGCATTGCTGTCATATTACTAGTGTTTACTGTAGTTTATCATCCCCTACAGAAAAAAAATATACCAGAGAAATATGTAAAAAAACAAAAACAAAACAAAAACATATGTTACAGTCAAGAGCAAAATGTTATGAAAGGCTACATCTCTGAATGTGTTTTGATGTATCTGTATATATCAAAAAGTCCTCTATTATTATTATTATTAGAAATAAGTTATGCCACACATACAGTATGCCTCTGTTGGAGTCAAGATCATAATTTGTGACATTTTGTGACACTTAGACTGTTTGTGTCTTCAAGGGGTTAGGACCTTAGCTCATATCCATATATCTATACATCGATCAATCAGCTGATCGATTGACAGACAGACAGATGCATAGATATCTTTCTCTCATCAACCTGGGTGGTGTCACGGTGGCTCATTGAGTACACCACCACTTTCCAAAAAAAAAGAAGAAAAAAAAAACATTGAAATGCTGAAATCTCAAACCACTGGCTTTATTACACCAATTCAGAGGATTCATCTTGGTTTGTCCATCCATTAATTATCTATAGTACAGTCTATGATCAGCTGATTTCATGATTTCATTTTGCACAAACCAACTAGTGAAAAGTTTTTCAGACTAGAGTAGAGGTGCAAGGACAAAAGAAAAGCATACATTTCTAGTCAGAAGCAAAAACATATCTATTGAACTGCATCACTTTGGTTTTGGATATCTATAAATATCATAGTGCACACCTTTTCAGTAAGGGGGATGAAAGAATGAAAAGGCAGCCTGGGTTTGTGGAAAACCCACAATTGTATATGATGAAAATAATCTTAATTGATGCCTGATATTTTGGAGTGTGAATGCAACATTTTCAGTAGTCATGTTTTTTTCTTTGTCTTTTTCAGCCTAAGTGCAAAATACTTAATAATAACCGCTGTGTTTACATGCAGTCAAAGAAATTAAAAAAAAAAAAAAATAGGACCAAAAACCCTGTGGCTAACACGTATGTTCTATCAAAAATTAATGCCAACTTGAATTTCTGAGGTTGTCAAAATCCAGTGGTCCTGAGGCAGGAGATCAATCTCCTAATAGAAGTGGGTGGTATTTTCACTAGAGGATAACTCAACTAATTAAATTGAAGTCCAAATATGACTCCCTATCAGTGATAAATAGTAACTACACTGATATCTGTAACCATTTACATTTGATAAACAATTCAAATATGGACTACTATAACTACAGGCAAATTTGTAATATTTCAGGAATTGGTCAAAAATATAAAAAAAAAATTACTTTCTCTAAATGGTGCAAAAACTTTGTAGACATTGTCCCAAGGAAGCTACAGGAAAAAAAAATGAAGTGAATCCAATCAGTAGTTTCGGAGAAGAAGATTGTTGAAATATAGACATTGACGACCTTGAGTTCAAAGTCATTCAAGGTCAACAGTCATAGACAAAAGTGGATGAAAGTCCATATATGACTTCCTATCAGTCCTCAATCATAACTATATTGATATTTCTAACGATTTCCATATTATAAGTGATCAAAATATGGACCATGAAGGCACATTTTTAATATTTAAAAAATTTGTCAAAACTTTTAAAATCTAAATATATCGAAACTGTGATCACATTTTGTAGCCATCGTCCCAAGGAAGCAACAAAAAAAAATTGAAATGTATCAGACCAGTAGTTTCATCAGAGAACATGTTTGAAGATAACGACAATGATTACTGTATAATGATGACAAAGACAACCACAAAGATGATGCCGGACACAGTACCTTCACAATAGCTCATGGCCCATCTGCCAGTGAGCTAAAAATGAGTTAAAATTACCAAAAGTAATGGTTCTACCAAGTTTCCGGAAATGTCTAAATATCTTGGCCAACGTTTAAAGTACTAAGTTGCCTGCAGGTAAATACGTCGTATCATCAGTGGCAATGACCTCAACTACTGCAATTACTGCAACATCAGAAACATCTCATTGGCAGTTAGTTGTCTTGTGGTTGTCTTAACATTTATGCCCACACCCCCCAATACTTCCACCTTTTAATGTGCGTGTTGTGTATTCAGAGCAGGTGGAAACAGGCCGTGTAATTAACATGTCATAATCAATGTGGGGGAGTTTGACACCTTGTAATCACTGCGTGGAGATTAGCACCGTAGCCCCAGGACACACGCACACACACACGCACATGTTTGAAGAACAACATTTTTAATGTACCTGCAGACGTGTTAACATCCAAACAAACGTGCATGCTCACAAGGGAACATAAACAGTGAGTGCGCACAAACATGTATGTACGTGTATGTGCACCGCTGGTTGGGCCTCCATACACACCAGAAACACACACCCACATCGGCACACACACAGAGGGCCTGTTTAATATCATTTACATAATGAGAGAGCAGCCACAGTAATAGCTTTTCCTTTCTCTTATTATCATAATTTCACCCTGGGCGCCAAACGACAGAGAGAGAGAGAGAGACAAGAAAGATAGAAAGTGAAACACAGCAGTGGTGTCTCGTCCTTGTTACCTTGCAACAACTCTTCCTCAAAGTCAAGGCCAACTACCTTTCTGTCTGTCCGTCTGTCTGTCTCTCTGTCCATCCTTCTGAGTGCATGTCTCCCTCCTCGGTACATGTCTGACTTTCCTTGTGATTGTTTTTTTTCTCCTCATGATTATTCCTTTTCATAACACTCTAAGACTCCAATCTAAACCCTATATTTGTGCCCTTAGAATATGAAAATATATTCTACAGCATTAACAAACCATGCATTAAAGCAGCAATCAGCTTTGTAAAATGGAAATTCATCAAACATTCAGAACTGACCGAATGGACTGACGACAAGATCAGGATTACTTTTATGATGTATTTAAAAAAAAAAAAAAGTCATCTTGTGATTTGTGAAATGAGTGCTTGGTAATAAGGGAAGATACACAGATTCAGATCATTAAAATGTTCACATTTTAACATAATGTTGAACTAAGAAACTTTTTTTCAAATGTTTTACACAAGGGCCTTCAATGAATTGGCAACCCATCCAAGTAGCACCCATCTTTGTCTGTTGGTAGCCGGCCCTCATGAGGAATAATCCATGGATTTATGTGTGTGTGTGTGTACATATATACAACTCTACTATGTATGTATGTATGTATCTATGGATGGATGGATGGATGGATGGATGGATGGACGGACAGATGAACATTTTAGACCAGTCTTTCAAATGGGGGTACTTGTACCCCCATTTGACTTGAAAGAAAAATACATTAAATAAGTCATCATGTACTGAATGCAAAATAAATAATTCATATATTCATATAATAAAACTCACACTCCTGACCTTATTTCATTTAAGCATTTTTAAACCTTTTTTGTTTTTTAAAAGAGGAGGCCTCCCTATCCAACCTTATGTTGGGGGTACTCAGCTAAAAAAAAAAAAGGAAAAACAAAAATTGATATTTAAGGGGATAATCAGCTGTAAAACATTTGAAAACCATTATTCTCTCAATTGTGCAGTTCTACTACTAAAGACAGAATTTTATAGAAAAATTAACAATAAGTTTTAACCACTATTCCTATTTTGTCTGCCTACTATGCTGCTTCTTGGCCAGGTTGTCATTGTAAATGAAAACTGGTTCTCAATTGACCTACATGGTAAAATAAAGGTTAAATAATTTAGTGATTTATTTTAGTAACATTTCAATAGCCTATCTTGTGTATCAATATACAATGAGTGACAATATTGCTGTTTTATGTTACACTGGTTGAAGAAATTAAAATAAGAATTAAAAAATATACATGGACAACCCATTAATAGCCAGAAGTGGCTTGTGATTGAAGGGTTGCCGATCAAATTCCTCAGACCACAAGAGAAATTGTTGGTTAGTGTGCCCTTGAGCAAGGCATTAACCCTCCATTTACTCCCCCGGGTAGCTGACACGACTACTAAATTAGTAAAGCATCTTCGAGTTTCACTTTCACTTTACGTGTGGGTCAGGGTTTGTTTTGTTTTTTTTAACCCGCTGGCTTTTGTGAAATTATTTGACCCAACCCAGCCAGCCCCGCAAACAAACTGACATTCTTTTGACCTGACCCACAGGTAACCCACTGTTCTGCACATCATTATCGCATAGTATGGAACGCACCCCCGTATAATGCCTGGACGGACCTGTCCATAGACGTGCTACAGCAGTGGCAAACATAGGCCACAGGCCAACACCAGCATGCCAAAGGTTCTAATTTGGCCCACAGTATGAACTTGGAAAGTGCAAAAATTATACTAAAGTGATAAAGACCCAAAGGTGTCCTAATTGTTTAAGTTCAGGTTCCACAGTCAGCCCAGTTGTGATCTCAAGTAAAATAACAGATTAATAACCCATAAATAATGACTCCAAATTAAGACCAAAATTTCATAGTAAATAGTCTGTATCGAATTGATATCAGCAAAACTAATCATTAAAAAAATCAGATTGGACCATCACTACTGACAAATAAAAAATCTTAATTCTTAACTAAAAAATAAAACACAAGCATATGCTGATACAACAAATCTCACTTTGCATATCTTCTTTTGCACTTAAAGAACATTAAATGAATTTCAAATCAGAGATAAATGGTCAGAAAACTTGTCTATTCATTCACTCTAAGGTCTGGTGTCTACGGTAATTGTACACCGAAAAACCACACACACCACAATCTCAAAACGCAGGTATATACTTTTTTTTTTTTTTTTTTTAAATCAATGTGTAAATGTCCATGAACTTCTATAAAGCCCCTGGAGAGAAGACGGGTCATGTTCTACTGAAATCTAAAGAGTAAAAGACATATCAGACTCCTGTGTCTGTGTGTGTCTGCAGAATGTCATTGATTTCTGACAAAAATAAGATAAAAAAAGGCCATGTTTCATCCGTAAAAGAGGGATCGAGTGTTGGACAGTGAAAATAAAGGAAAGGAGGGGAAGAGAGGAAGAGGATGGAGGATGAGAATGCATCTGCTTTCTCCTGCTCCTTTTTGCTGTTTTTCTTCTTTCCCTCTTCTGGCCAACTTTTTTTTTTTTTCCATCAGCATTCTCTTCTGCTTTCCCAATTTTTCCCCACATACAACAACTCTCTCCAGCTGTTTTTTCATCCTGTTATGTTTCCTTTTTTACTTCTAGTTCCACTTCATCTCTTGGAACACGAGTCTCAAAGTAATTTTCTTTCGGGCCATATACAGTGCAATTTGATCTCCAACATTAAAATAATAACATAATAGCCTATAAATAATGACAACTCCAATTTTTTCTCTTTGTTTAAGTGCAAGAAAATATCATTAAATCATGAAAATATTTACAAACTATTCAAACAAAAAAAAAAAAAAGTGAATAAACTGAAAATAAATAATGTGCCATTTTAATAATATTGTGCCTCAACTTTTCATTTACACATATGCATTAGGGATCAAATATACAAAGGCAAATAACATTTAGTAACCAGCAGTGCATTGGTAAAATTGCACTATTTTTCCTTTAGACATTTCAGGTTGTTCGTATTTGTTCATGTTATTCGCATTTTATTGTTAAAGGACAGTTTATTGTAAATGTTAAAATTTTCAATATTTAATAGATTTTTTTGCACGAAAATGAAGAGAAATAGTTGGGGTTGTCATTATTTATCGGTTATTATCCTGTTATTTTACTAGACATCACTTTGGTCTGTATGTGGAAACTGAACTAAAATTAATTCAACACCCTAGGTTGATAATATCTTCAGTGTCATTTTTATACTTTGCTAATCCATCCTGTGGGCTGGATTGGAACCTCTGGAGTTTTGGCCCTTGAGTTTGATGTTTGACACCCCTATCTAAGTGCTTCTCCATTCTTCCTTAATTATTTAGTTTTTGGGGTTTTTTTTTTTGTTTGTTTGTTTTTTTTTGCTTTTTGGCCACTTGTAAGAGTACACTTTCTTTCTTTTTTTTTTTTTTTTTTACTTCCTGTTATGTCCTAATTTCTATCAGGGCAACTTTTACTAATTGCTTTTAATTCTAATTTTGCTTTGTTTTGGATCCACCACCTCCCCTTTTCTTACCCCTGCCAGTCATGCCTTTCTTAAAACTCCAGTAACCCCCCATCAGATCCCGTCTGCTCTTCCTGTTCTTTATCCTTACATTTTCCTTGTATTTAGTCACACACTACCTCTACCCCAACCTGTCCTTGTTTGTATCTCTTCATGCCTCCCTCTTTCCCTGGTCTTCTTCACCTCCTCCTCATCTCCTCTATCCTTCCTTCTGTCATTCCTCCCATCCCTCACCTGATCACCTTTGACTCTTCCTTTTATCTCTCTTCCTTTCCTCGTCATCCACATCCTTTACTTTTCTGACTCCTGCTCACTTTTCTCTTTTCCCTCTCTTTTTCTTTGGCACTGTCTTCATCATATCTTCTTACCTCCTGTCCTTCTTTCTTTCCATCAGCTCCTCCTCTTTCCCTCCTCGCTTCCTCCTCTTGTATCGACAGGAGACTCGTGCATTTTGCTAAAACATTGGCTGATGAATCATTGATGTTACTGTTGAGGTTTCAGTGGCGCGGGGGCAGCCGGATGTAAATAAGTGAGGACTAGGTATGGGGTATAGCTAGATGATATTCAGCACTCCCTCTGAAACATTGATGAGATATGCGTGCATGTGTGTGTGAGCGTTATGTCTACTTGGGTGTGTGTCTATGTGTACGCAACTGTGAAGGCTATTTAAGAGGGTCAGATATGACAGTTGTTTACAACTTGAGGCTAGACACAGAGGAACTGAAGGAGAGAAGAGTTGATGAGAGGAGGAGATGAAGGATGAAGGAGTCGATGAAGGAGGAAAGAAAGGAAGGAAGGAAAAGAGAATGATGGAGGGGGAGACCGACAATAGTAGATAATGTTACTCGTCTGGGGGACAAATGTTAGACTACAATGACATGAAGCAGACACTAATGTCAAGATAACAGACAATGGAATACAGTCAAAACCATGCACTCCCATATTCATAGTCCCATAGCACTACACGCCAACTCCAGCTCCATGTCCAACTAGCAATGACGCAAAAATCGTCATACAAATATTTGTAATTGGTGAAATAATGCCTTGTTCTTTTTATTTCACTATAATGGGGTACACTTAACAAGAGCTTATTTATTCACATACAGTACACCTACAGAAGAGGAGTCATTGATTGGCATTGAACGATGGAAAACAGGAAGAAAACTTTAATTTATGCTTCAAATTCTGTCTTTTACTAAAAAAAATATGGTCGTTTCCGGTTACCCGACCTACCCTAGAAAAAACAGCCAACCCTAATCTTTCTACAATGACCTCCATTCCAAGTTTTTTCAAAATACCTCAAATCTGAATCAAATCGCCAATTTCTAGAAGAAATTGGCGATTTAAATGAGTTAAAATAGCCATCTTGAGTCTCACATTATCCCACGAGACTTGTCCATGTTGGCAATGGCAGTCCTTCCACGAGGTCCATGTTGTGCAGTGCTAGCTTAAATCGGCCTAAAATCGGCCTAAAACACTCAGAACAAGATAGTAGCATAGCTTAAGCCTTAGACGGAGCATCTGTATTATCAAATATATCAGTGGGCAGCATGAGGCTTACCCTGTCTGTGTATTTTAATGTCATTTCATCAAAATACATCTCTGTTTTTGTCCCTGTCTTGTGACAGGCCACTACATGTTCAGTTTTCAAAGACAAATATTAAAGTTTTGATATAGAAATGTAATAGCATGTTTAGAGTGTGAACAGCCACAACTACCACAAAGAGTGCATTACAACAACTACAAAGCAGTGAATATACATGCAGTGGGTGGGTTAAGCCTGGAATTCTTCATGGCAGGATTCGTGCTGGAAAAAAGAGAAAAGATGTGCAGATTACATAGGAAAACAGTAGTTTGAGATTTGCAAAAATGGTCAAATACATGCAACCTTTAGTACCTACAAGTAAAACATTGATGTTAAATCAAGATATTAATAAATTTGGATATACATCAAGGATTTTCACAGTACATTTCATAAGATTTGACAATAAAATTATTTTACAATTTTTTTTTACCTACTTACCAATCCTATTTTTTTCCAGAGTGTAATAGGAAACAAACAATGTTTTTTTTAGGCCTTACATTCAGAATATAATATTTCCCCTTTTCCTACAGAGGCTGCAATTATAACAGAAGTGAATCATTCTGGCTACTATTTGTCTGTTAAATATTTTTAATTAAGTAGATATTAATTTCAACAGATGAAAATCATGCACTTTAACGGTGGATGCCTCCCACCATAACATAACAGAACCACTTTTTTTTTTTTTGTAACATAATAAAACAACACGATGGTGCGACACGGTGGTGCAGTGGTTAGCACTCGTGCCTCACAACAAGAAGGCCCCGGGTTCGATTCCCGGGCGATTATTGGGCCCTTTCTCTGTGGAGTTTGCATGTTCTCCCTGTGTCTGCGTGGGTTTTCTCCGGGTACTCCGGTTTCCTCCCGCAATCCAAAGACATGCATTGATAGGTTAATCGGCTAATCTAAATTGCCCATAGGTGTGAATGTGAGAGTGATTGTTT
>JAQQZY010000005.1:49550789-49571413 GCA_030068375.1 Ostorhinchus rueppellii
TGGGCAGATATTTACTTGGAACTATATTCGGCCTCATCACAGGCAAAGCACCGCTAGATAGGAGCAAAGTTCTCATGCAGCACCAGAATAAAAAAACTGAATCAGTACCAGCCTGATGTGCATAGATGTGCCGAACTAAATCATGAAATAATCAGGCATCACATAACTTACTTTGTGGACAGCTGTCTGTTTGGTCCATCTGGCGTAGGGCTTTTCTTCCAATTCACCTCATCACACCGGGGAAAAAAGTCTACGAGTGTGGGGTGAATCATAATGGAGAAATCCTCGGTGGCTGTAACACATCTTGGGGCAGGCTCCTCTTCATCCGGCTCCGAAACACTGGGCCTTGTCATCGATGGCAATACTTTTTGACAAACTCCACACTCACACCACCAGTTTGTGTGGACCTTCTCCCTCACGTCTGGATCTTGACAGGTCACAGCCTGCTCTTGCTCCTCCATTGCGTCTAGCTCCTCTTCCGTATATTCTGGCTCGAATAGATATGGTCTTGGATTCAGATCAATCAAGAAATCATCATCGCAATTTTGCTGTAGAAGCATAAGTATCCACGCCGGTGTGTTTATAGGAGTTGGGGGTTTTCAAGGGCTGCATGAGAATTTTGCTCCTATCTAGTGGTGCTTTGCCTGTGATGAGGCCGAATATAGTTCCAAGTAAACATCTGCCCAGGTAATAGCCTCATTTGATTTTGCATTATGATTTGTTGTCATTCTGAACACATGGCTCTCAAGATATATTTAGAAAAAAAAAATAGATAACTGGGTCACTTTTTTTGGAGGACAAGCTAACTGACACCATTAGTTTACAGCAACTGCGCTAAGCTAAAGCTAAAAGCGCTGCTCCTAAAACGAGAGAAAACAGGACAATGACTGAACAGATTTTGACCATTTTTTCCCACACTGTTCTAACCCTGGGAGAGGCCGTGACTGACTTAATTTCATTTTTGTGTTTCAGGTACATGGGCCAGACGTGGCCATTGAACAGGCTGGGGGGATCTGGCACCACATTTGTTGGGGACAAATGACACAAAATTTACTGTCTTCACAAATTTTGGAAAGAATAATAGTACATACCAACAGGGTGGTTTCAGCAGATGTTTGATAGCTGAAACATTGAAGATCACACTCTAACTTTAACTTTTCCTGATGAGGGATTACAGAATACACGATTTGTCAAAGCAACTGTCACATTAATGCATCAAACTGTCATGAGGGCAACCATTTAAAAAGTAAATATGCGTACCAGATGGTGATGGTAAAAGTTCACTTTGTCTCCACTCTCCCTCTCTCATGGTTGTCATCATTGTTCCTTGTCTTTTGATGCCATTTCCTGTGTCCCACCCTCTCTTTTTCATTGGCTGTTGACAACAGGTGTTAGCAGTTGGGCTGTTTATCAGTTCACACTACCTGATTACATCCAGATTCCACTCAGAATATTAGAAAAATGTTGGATTGACTGTGACTGAGGCCAGGTTAGGTTTGTTCCCTCACACTCCTGCGGATTTGCATCTTCACCTCTCCCTCGCAGATTTATGTGTCCACTAACCCCAACTCGAGCATACTGGTGCACACTTTGTCCAACTGGGAATCGTGAGTAAAATCTGGCAAAAATACCTTAATGCATCTTCACCTTTACTGGGATATGAGGCAAGAAAAGCTGCATCAAGCAAAGTTTTTGGAATTTTATTGCAAAAATATAGAATTTGATTAACACACTACAAAAACATCAACACAAACATAATACATGACAGTCTCAAAGACAAACCAATAGCACATCAATAGTTAAGTAATTTTACTGTGCTTTTAATGAATCACAAAACAGTTATTCGATTTAAAACTTTATGTGTGATTAACCCATAACATGACTATTGTCTTTGAACTGGGATTAAGCCTACAATGTAATAACTGTATAACTTCCTTTATATGTAAATACTCTGAGTGAAAGCTGCATTTTTTCCCCCGGAATACCTTTCATTATCTAATTGCCTTTTCCACTTCCTGAGACATTGTTTCAGTCCTGAGGTGGACAGGGTCATTGGTTAGGGAGGCACACTGACTCCAAGTTTATAGTCATTTAACTTTAAGTGTTCTATAACTGTAACAATGCTATTTATTATGTCGAATAAAAATGTAATTTTGATGTTGGATTATGCATGTCCAATTAAATTTGTCAAATGAAATTAAATGATCAATTGTACAGAAAACTCAAGGTCCTCTTGTAACTTGGAATGGTGGATAAAATGTATCATGAACACACTTTTCTCCTTTGGACTTTCAATTAATCAGATTTTTATGCAATTTCTCACTAATTGGGTCCCTAACAAGAAAAAAAATTGTCTATATAAGCGTTACTTGAACACCAAAAGAGCCAAAAGGCCAGACCACTGTGTCCCTTATGACCCTGTTCACTTCACTGATTTACATTTGCAGTTTTCAAAGACACCATTGCAAAGTGTCAAAAAAAAAACAAACATTTGTAAGTAGTACAACGTTGGTTGTCATATCTTCATGCATTTGTGTATGCAAATGATTTTTTGCTAATAACATCAGGTATTGCTTTTGTACACTTGGTAGAATTCTGTCAAACCTGCTATTAAACTGTTTATGCAGAACATTCCTGAAAGCCAATTCTACCAAACACTGGGGCCAATGCAAATTTTTTATTTTTTTTTGGGAAGAAACAAATTTGATAATCCTCTTCAGAAAGCCTGTTTCAAATGAACAGCGAGTGAGCTCTGTAATTTAATTGAATGGAATAAAATTGGCTCCAGCATAAACACTTCACTGCATGGTTGAAGGAGTTCCTGCTTAGTCATGGCGACAGTCATTGTAGAGTGACAACACTTCAGAAATGTTTACATGTCTATGCTGGTTTGCTGTGCTTTGTTTCTTCCTGTTGAACGCGAATTTCATAATAACAGGCAGCAGGGATAAAATCGTGCCACTACAAAAGTGCTGATAGAAAATTATTTGAAAAAATGAAGTTATTCTGTGCAGCAACACCTGTCAGATGAACTGTATATTTTTTGTTTTGTTATGACAAGTTTTCACATTTCTGCACTTAGCAGTGTCAGTGCTGAAATGTCACAAACACTCTTAGACGAAATGTTCTGATGAAGTTTGATGATGTCCAGGGCTCGTCCTATTGACTGGTAATACATCATGTCCTATAACAGTCCCAAATGACTTCGGCCACCCCCTGTGCTTATGTTCTGTAGGTGTATCTTTGTGCCATACAGAAACAAATGGTGCTCAACTTTAACACCTCTTTAATTTGTCATACATAGGTTTGATTTGTTCTTGAAAATATTATCAATGCTTTGTGCTTAACTGTCAATTTTACACCAAGGGAAGCATGAACAATCTGAAGTGATAAAATCCATGTCAGAGAACACAGTAATTATTATATAGTAAATAATTCAGAAAAAACCTTTACACAAGCCAGTCACCTAGAGACATTGTAGTCAAAGAAAAGGGCAACAGATTTCTCTTAAAGTGCAAATCAAAGTAGTTCCAACATACACATTGTCTGACATTCTTGTTATTGCCTGTAGATATTATTGGCAAAAAATGATACATAGAAAGTTGGGGCACAATTGGGACATAGTGTTTTGGCAGGGAAGGAAATAATGGTGCTCAAAAGATGAGAGGCACTTATAAGGGTGTACTACTCACCAATCGTACATGCCCCAGGCATAGGTTGCAAGTTGAAAATTAAGTCGAGAATGGGTGGTTGTTAGAAGCCAATAACATGAAATTTGGGTGAGATCAAAATACCTTAAACCTTCAGCAAACAGCTATGATAGATTGAGGAAATTTTCATTGAAAATACTGAATTACTTGACTGCACATGCTTTACCGTCTGGTATAAAAGATGCCCCATATTATGAATGCATTCCTCTGCTCATAAGTCATCTGCATAGTCATAATAGTGTACATATTTTTTTTCACTTCTGAAGAGACTTTTTAAGTTTTGAAAAAGTTTTGAAAAAGGATTCCTGAAATAAAATGTGTACAAAGTTACAATTATTGTGTTTTACTATGGCTACTATGTTAGCATATTATTATATGTCCTGAAACAAAACATCCAAAGTGATAAATGTAGACTAAAATGGCAATGCAGATTTTTTTCCCCACCCACTAAACTTTTTGCTTTTATTTACTTTACCTTACTACCATTTCGACTTTTAAAAACACAGACCGACAAGACATCTCACTTGTGACCATTTGGAAGTTACACACTGTTACTGATACCAGTCATAAATAATGAACAATGTGGCAACACTGAATGCCATATCTGAAGGTCTGGATGTTTAAAAGTACATGTTCCCTAAAAAACACAATACCCCTTTTGAAACCTTACATTCCTTTTGTGTGCTTTTCAATGCTTTCATACAGTCATGTGAGTGTCCCCTCTATTCCACCTCTTAAAAAACTAGCTTTACAATCTCATTTCTTTTCACTCTTTAGCCAGAGCACTAGGAGTATACTGTGTATAACTGAGAAAAATATTAGTATATCAACTGCAAAGAAGATATATATTATACTGTATCTACTGTCAGAACTCAATTCCTGCTTAGGTGAAGACAGTGGTGAAAATGGTCAGGTTTTTAGCCATAAAGCACTGTATAGCAATGTATAATAAACTGTACTAATAAGAAGTAAAGCAGGGCTTGTTCATTGACATCATTGTATACCTTACACCATATCACACATCATAAGTTTATAATATATCAACCCTTGTGCACACTTCTCTGGCTTTTTGAGACAACAAAGTAACAAGGATGTTTTACTGTCTCTTAAATTATTTGTTTGTCTTGCACCAAAACTTCAAAATTAACAGTATCACCAGTGATATTACATGAATATCTGACTGTTTCTGCATACCCTTTTAGGCTGACTTAAGCCATGTTTCCACCGCAAGAACCTTTGGAAGGAACCAGCACCTAATTGTTCCTTTCCACTGATGTGTGAGGTCAACTTGCCTCGACTTGGCTTGTGTTAGTACCAGCAAACTGCATTTTCATGGCGGATTTTGTACCCGCTCAGTGTGGCTGGTCATCTTAACAATGCAATGTAAACATAGCATGACATCATCTCCAACTGCAGCTATGAGCAACGTAGTAATGGTGGAAAAGGAAACTCACCACTCTAATTTAAAAATTTCAAAGCAAAATGTATTTAATTTTTTTTTTTTTTTTTTACAAGTTTTTCAGGTAAGTATATGGTTATTTTTATACAAATCTATGGTAGACTTATCAGGGTAGAGCTTGTCATTCATCTTCCAAAAAAAAAAAATCCCTGTTTATTGGAGAAGCAGACAATGCTTCTCTACTGAGTGGTCAGTAGCCACATATGAAGTTTTTGGTCATTGCTAAACAAATTACCACATAGTTCCAAAAGTATGTATGTGTTAGATGAGCCAGCAATACGCAATTCACTTTTCAACATGTTGTAAAAGAAGTTAGCTTAATATTTGCAGTTGTCAGATCATCTTTAGTGCACAGACAATTAATGGGCTGAAAGAACCTCTTAGTTCCTGCAACTGGATTTCTGGTTCTTTGGGTGGAAACACAGCTTCAAACAGGGACAGATGTGCTGGTTGCCCTGATATCACATTTGCTCAGGTATGCTAAGTTAGAATATTTGCCACTATTTATTACTAATGTGTACTACTCTGAGATGCTTGATCAATACCAACTTGTCTGCATGATAGTAGACAGAAGAACAATGCTCCCTGCTTTAAATATATAATACAATATATACATGAAAGACATGTAGGCAGAGCTGCTCAGTAGTCCAAGAGAGATTATTATGATTAAACACAAACTGTCTACATAAGATTTTCTTTTTTTTTTTTTTTTAAACAAGTATAAATAAATAAATGATTATCAAGTTGATCAATATTGCCTCCTTATTTCCAGCAGTCCTGGGAGAGTGAGGTTTTTGTGGTGTGGCAGACGTGTGGTGGAGATCCTCTGCGGCATGGTGAACTGAACATGCTGCAGAAGGCTTTCTGCAGTACCTGAAGGTTGTTGGTTGTAAGTGAAGGCTCCATGAAATCTTAGTGCACTCTTGAATGAAGGCTGCATTGGAACCCTAGTGGAGATCCCATCAGAATCTTAGGAAGGGTTCCATTAGAGTATTAGTAAACAGTTCCGCTAGAATACAGTCATTCCCTCCATGAGAATGAGTGGCAGTCCCATGATGACATGAACTGTTCCAAACATTGACTGTTCAAAATCTCCATTAGAACAAAAATAAATTAACATAGTCATACCATTCCATTACAACTTGTTTGGTTGTTGTATTGATTGTGTATTGTTCACCAGAGTGTTGGTAAATGCTCCAGTAGATCATGGTTAAGATTCCAGTTGGACATCAGTAGCCTGTCTTGATGAATGAACTGACTGTAATCCTGAATGAGGACTGAAGTCCTATGATGAGGTCCATAGGAAAATATATGGAGATTGGAGATGTTTGTATCGAAGACATCAGGAAGCCAGGCAAATCTTTTTATACAATCTTCAGCTTCATGTAACAACTGCAGATTAAAGACCAGAGTAGTTTGATGCCACATTCTTTACCTATTTGGCTGCATTAATATGCCAAATCATAGGTTTTTGCTGCAACCAAGGACTCTGTTTAAGATTCTGCTCCACATTCAGCCAGAAGAAGAGAAAGATTATCTGAATGTCTGAAAGGTTTCTCACTTACATTTGTACTGTAAGACCAAAATCTTACCGGACACAGTCTGATCTAAAGGTTTGCGTTCTTTGTTTTACTTAAGCCTTGTTAAACAGTGAAAGCTGAATTATATTTGGCTGTCTTGTGTTGCACTGTGGAGTAATGAATCATATGATGCTGGATACAACCCTCGAGCTTCCATGAGCTGCAGAGTTGGTTTATCTCTGCTGTCTTACAACATGTTGACTGAGGAAAACATAAACCAACCAAAACCCCAGAGAAAGAAAGAATAAAATGAGTGGTATTACTCTTGGGCCATTATGAGATGTAGTGTCCATTCTGGAGGCTCTGATCACCTGAGACAGGCTGAAGCAGTTCATTTGAGCCTGCTGCATGACACTCCCAAATCTGTTACTGCCAAAAAAGTGCTGGTCGCTTTCAGACACGGATCTAAAGTCAGTGCTTCAGGTTTGATCTGAGAGAATCTAAACAGTGCACAGAGATGTAAGAAATCTCTAAGATTCACACAAATGGAATAGTAAGAATGAAAAGTCTTCACTTAGTTTTTCAACACAGTTCAGTTCAGGTCACCATCAACTCTTCTTCATGTAGCACCACTTACTTCAGTTTGGTTTAAGCGCTGCAAATATGTCAAATCTACCAAACAACAGCACAGCTTATCTTTATCCACCAGTGCCACCATGGAACCTCCACTTTTTATCTGTTAACACTGGGTTTCCTTGTCTGTAGAAAGTGCTAAGCCGCTCTAGGTCCAACAGCAAATTCCTTTTGTCGCATAGGTCCATACATCATGTGTTTCTGTGTGTACATGTGTATATGTGCATGCGTGCCTGTACATATGCATCAAATGTTGACGGTAGAGTTGGTGTTGTTCATATGGACTCTCATCTCCTGGATGCTAGTGATGATTTTTTTCTGATGCCCAGCAAGGTTCACTCCTACTCTTCGCAAATCTCTGAAAAATGCAGGAAATAAAGAAACCCCCATTAAAAGTCAAGTGGTCCCTTGCAAAAAGGATGCACAATTACAGTAAAGTGGATATTTGCAGCTAACATAAAAGTTAGCTGCAAGATTCGCATGATGTACAGCTATAATAACGGTATTTCTCAAATTAATATTCTCCTTTTTTTCCAATTAAATCTTCAATCAGCTCTAAACCATGCAATTAGTCACTGTCAGACAATGTCTTAGAATATTGCTCCAACTTAATCCATTTACGAAAATGCGCAAAGAAATTTGACATTGTGTCCATGCAAAATATTATTTATGCAAAAATGTTAGAACAGCATGTACGTGTGTATTGCTAAATTCTTAGTGAAAGTAAAAAATGCCGAACACAACAGGATCCATTTGTAATTATGTTATTGCTAAAAGTTACATACAGAAGACATGCATGTGCTTATGTACTTACACAAGGCTCATGTTGGGATAGTTTTTGACACTGGCAAATTTGTAGCTAAACTATAGCCATGACTGTCTCTGTTACTGGGACAATAGGCACTATGCAATGATTTCTGCTTGAAAATCCCTATCTATCTTCACTATAGATTGTATATACTTAGTGAATCAAAAAACTGTGAACCCATTAGTTTGTGAACTGCTGTTTTGAAGCCAAAAGAGGGTAATTTGGCTATTACCATGTTGGCATGTTGGAGCTAGAAGAGACTGAATTTGGATAAAAGGGGTAGAACTATGACAAAATGCTAAGTGTGAACTTGTAAAATATTATCCAGCATGGCAAGGTCATTTTACAGTCTTACGGTTTAGCCTATTAAGTACAACCATAGCAGGACTGTCGGTCAGGGGGAAAAAAAATGGCATATTAAATAAACTAACACTCCAGTAGTTTGACTTGGAGGGAAAAAAAAAAAAAGGATCGACGAGCAGATCACTGATAAAATATTCCAAACGAAACTCATGAGACTGGAATGATTTACTAGTTTTAGAGGTAAGTCAGATTTAACAGGAGCTGACAGTGGTACAGATACTTCAGAACTGGATTTAAGTGTGTAGCACTAGTTATGACTACCTTTAAAATGTAACTTCAAAGTTATCATGTACATAAATGGTAATTCACTCATTTTCCGAGCTCAGCCTTGAACTAAGATAATATAAAACTTATTTTGTTGCACCTTTTTTTTTTTTTTTAAATTAAATTGTCATTGTTTTGTAAAACTGGTTCTGAAATGAGTCAAATAAACTGAATCTAAACCTGAATCTGAGTTTGTAGGTGCTTACTCTGACGTCATCTGAGTCACCGTCTCCAGTGAAGAATAACCTCCTTCCATGAAGAGTTCAGTGTAACGGCCCATCTTGATGGAGTCCAACCATTCCCCAACAGTCTGGTTCCGAGTTGAACAGTCTCCTTCTACACTGGCATGTTCAACTAAGAGGTTGGAAACCCTGAATGTTCAACACAGTGAAAGAGAATGCGTCATTTAGCAAAAGACAGAAAATGCATGACTCTGTCCACAAAGGCTTGATGATGCTAGATAAGCACCACCATACAAAGCTGAAAATGTCCACTCAAAATACTTTGCTATTCAGCTCACTTGTCATGTGAACAAACATGGCTCTTCATGCTATCAGACACAAATGTGTATGCCGTATAGTTCTATTCGCCATGCCATAGATAAAAAAGCCATGTCATCTGGAACAGAAACTAGTCTTGTTGGCATTTTGTTTTTTGATCTGTTGATATATTATTCAGAGCAATAGATAGTTAGACATGGTATCGCTTTAGTAGCGCACCATGTCTGTGTAATCGAACAGAACAGTGTAAAGAAATCTATTATTTTTCAGTACCTCTAGGGATGCACCAATACCACTTTTTTCCAGACTGAGTACAAGTGCAAGTACATACATCTGAGTACTTGCCGATGCAGAGTACCGATACGAGTACTTAATAATCCCATTACAGTTCTTAGTTCCTTTTGAAAATGTGCTTTATTGTCATTAGTTTGACTGGAACAAAGTGCTGCTACTGACATTTATTCATTCTGCAAGCAATGGTCTGCACCGCTCCATACCTCCATAGTATTATAAGTAGGATGGAAACCAGCCAAGCCCAGGGTAGTTGTCTTAAATATGTCAGTAGTTTTTCACTAACTCACACAGTCAGCCTTGGAACAGATCCTCTACCTCCACGGTTCCTGGTGGTATTCTCCGTCTGGGTACAGATCCGCAAGCACCTGGATAACGGACAGAATTGTATATGCAGAGGACGGACAGAACGCTCTGTCTGTATGTCATGCAGCCCGAAGTGGTATCGGTGCGCTTGTATTGGAGTACTTTTACAAAAATAGTACAAGTACTCACGCTCAGTATTGGACCCAATACTGATATCAGTAACAGGCATCGGTGCATCCCTAATTACCTCTAAATAAAATGTGATCTGATAGAACATCTGTTTTAGAGCTCCTCAAGCAATTTTGTGCCATTACACCCCAACACAAGGCATACACATGGTGAATAACATCAATTGAATGCTCCAAATGTTAAGATAATCTGAAGACATCCCAGAGATTACAAGGAAAACAAACATGTCATTTTGAGAAAACCAAACCACTTCAATTTCTTTAACCACTCTGTTCTTTTCAGCATGCAGCAGCCACACACCATGTCCATTCTGATTTAATTATGTAGCAGCAGAAGAAGAAAAAGAAGACTTCAGTGGAGACTCTACTCACATTTTACATTCTTTCTGAATGATGATGAGTCTATTAACTTCTAGCTTTAATTTACTTAAGATTGAATAAGTCAATTAAACACTAATCATTTCCACACAGCAGCAAAAGTCTTGCAGCTTTATCAATAACCAACACTTCTGAGGAAAAATTTTTACATTTATTAGTCTTTTGCTATATGGAAGTGTTATTGTAAGTATTCATTAAATGAAAAGGGAATGCCCTGAATTCTGCCTCCATCCCAATTTTGTTCTTCGTGTGGCAACTATAATAGTTTGTTTTTTAAGATCTATATAATGATTTGTCTGTCAGTCTTTTGCTTCCCTTTAAAATGCATTACCTCGTTTTGGCAGAACATAAAGCATAGGATACATATCAATAAAACTTTGATGGAATTTCTTACAACTTCACGTAAACTTTCACTTAGATTCAAGGATGAACAAATTAGATTTTGTTGGCCACAGGTCAAAGGTTAAGGTTAAAAAAGTTGAAGAACTGCACAAACGGAATATGATGCAAGGGTAATAAAAGCATATCCACTTGTCATTATATTACACTGCTTACTTTTATATGAAACTCTAAACCTAAAAGCTACATTTTGATGAGATTATGCACACTGGAAAATAATTCTAATGATGAATGTCAGGATTTTCAGTGTCACATACAGATGTTCTGTCACGTCTGTAAACAGACGTTAGTCTGTTTTCTGTTTTGTCTCGTCTTTTCCGGTTTTATTTTGAAGTTTCCCTCCTGTGTCATGTCTGGTGTCTTTACTTCCGGTTCTTCGTAATCACCTTCACCTGTCTCTCTCAGCTGTGTCGTGTTGTCATTAGTGTTTCCCCTCCCTCTTGTGTGTGTGTGTGTATTTAAGTCCTGTCCTCCCGTGTCTCTAGTGCGAGTTCGTCACCTTTCTGTGCACAACAAGCGTTTCTTCCTGTGATTGTCTATTTGTGTTTTTGACCTGTTTGTATATTGACCCCGAGCTGCTTGCCATAGACCCTTGAGACCTTAATGCCTGTTTTCTGGACCTCCCTATCTGCCTGTTCCCTAAACGGATTTGACGCCTGGTGGACTGATCTGGTTTTTGGACTTCGCTTTGAAGAACGTTATTTGCCTCAGCCTCTCCCCTTTCTGTACTTCTGCCATCGTTGTTGCCTTTTTGTGTTTTTGACTTTCTGCCTGTTTCCTGACCTAGAGCTTGATCACCCCTTGGACTTAAAGCCTGATATTCTGACCTCCGGGTTCATGAACCCCAGTCCGCACCCCGACTACGCCTCCGGATTTTCCCTGCAAGATTCTGAAGAAACCCAAATTCAGTTTATCACTGATTGTATCAATAAACTGTATTTAAATCCTAAATCTGATCTCCCTAGTCCATCTCTGCATTTAAGTCCAAACTCCGGGTGCAGTTCTGACATGTTCAAGAGCTTTTCCAAAACAACAGAAATAAAGTATTTCAGTGTCTCAGTAGTTTTCGTAATTAAATGAATGACAGTAACATAATCAAATCAGAAACACATGTTTCATGTTTTACCTGTGTGAGGAGTTGACCAGTTTTTTTAATGAGCTGGGATTGCGGATGAGTTTGTCTAGTAGGCAGACAATCTCATCAAACTTGGGCCGGTTGCTGCGTTCTCGTTGCCAACAGTCCATCATTAGATGGTAAAGAGCCTCCGGGCAGTCCATAGGACCTGGCAACCTATAGCTCTCCTCTATAGCCTTTATCACCTGCACACAAGCAGAAAATGGAGAAGGACAGAAAAGGTTAGTTTTCTGAAAAAGTCTGTCAAGAATATCCAATGACTTTCCTTCAGAGAAAAGGAGGAAAAGACCTAGAGAGGCACTCAATTTACACAGACAATGCAAAAATACTGTCAAAGGGAGGAAGCTTAATTTATGGCTAATAGGGATTAACAGTGTGGAGACTCACCAGAGCAAGGATACCCCCTTAAGTCTCAATCGTAACCTTGGGAAGGTTGTGAAGACAACATACAGCTTACTGTATGTGTACTGGCAGCAGATTTACACTGGTTTTAAGTGGTTTGTAGTTCTTGTTTTCAAACACAAGACTGATATGTAATGGAATGAGATTTAAAATGTTGAGTTACGGCATCTTTAACTGTGATGTAGAACAAAGATTAATTTAATCTAAGATTAGTTCTAATAAGAGTTTGTTTAAAATGAGCAAATCCAGATTTAAAACCAAGTAGAGTTGTGCTGCTTGAAGAAAACTAATCTCTGTTTAGTAAATGTAACTTTGCTGATGTAAACTGAAAGAAGTTAGACTTTAACCCATAAAAAACCAAAGAGCCACTGGTAATCAGAAGCATCTATGGATCTAAAATGTTCTAATAACTTCTGATCCACTAAACCTGTCAATACTTTGAAATCAGGTAAAATGCAGTTATTCATCTTTTCATGGTTGTCAGATATGATTTATTTGGAGATTCAGAGGCTCCATAGTGAACATGGAAAGAACTGTCATCTTCTACAACACTGATTCACCAGTAAAACCCACGGAGTTTGATCAAAGACAGTAGATGGAAACGCTTGGTTTTATACAGTTATTAATATCTTTGCTGAAACAGTTACAGCTACTTAAAGGTGAAGGTGGGATACACCCTGGACATATTGACAGTTCATCGCAGGGCTGACACACAGAGACATTCAGTCACTCTCACATTCACACCTATGGGAAATTTGGATCAACCGATTAACCTATCAGTGAATGTTTTTGGATGATGGGAGGAAGCAGGAGTACCCGTGCAGATATGGACAGAACATGCAATCTTCACACAAAAAGGTCCCACCATCGACAGATGTTGGAATTGAACCCAGGACCTGTTGCTGTGCTATCCACTGCACCATTATGTCACCCACAGTAAATATTACCACAGATACTTTGCCAAAAGAATGTTTTTCTATATGTTTAGGCACCTCATCCAAATGTAAACAGGGATTTCTAAAATCCTTTTCTAAAGTGACAATTAAAAAAAACCAAAAAACTAGTTTGTGCATGTTTGTGTAGAGATGGAAAACAGAGACTGGGAAATGGTGGCGTTGCACCACACTTTACTGGCATCTATTACTGCTTTGTGTAATGAAGATGCACTTGAAACATCAAATCCAGGTGTATAAATGTATGACCTACAGTAGATTGAGGCCAGTTATCTAGGTATCCAGATATCTAGGGAGACTGACTGAACCAACGTTTTGGACAAGTGTCCACAATACACTTCCACAACCTGAATCAATATTTAAGTCAACATAAGTTTATAATTAAACTTGCTTTTTCTGTTCACCTTTATGACAAAGTAAAGCTTCTGTGTCTCCCAAACAATGCTTTGTCCAAGTGTTTGTACCAGTTTGTTGTCAATTTGCATTATTGCATAGAGCTATTTTGTTAGACCAAGGTTGTTTGGATATCTTTTTTTTTTAAATAAATTGAGGAAGAAAATATCTATTTAGAGACATATACAGGGTGTCCACAAAGTCTCTTAACAATTTGAAAAAAAAAATATTACAAAAAGAATTGATGAAATACGTTAATCAGATTTGTTCTACGTACTCAGTGGTTATTAAAGTATTTAATCACATTGTGGGATCACATGTAATTGAATCATTGGTGCATTTTTCTTCAATGACAGATCAATTACTGCAAATGTTTACCTTGACCTTTTGATGGAACATGTGTTGCCACAGCTGGATGATCTTTAACCATCCAGTATTTCCCAGGTAGATGGTGCATCACCACATTGGGGACTGCATGTTGGTGGGTTCCTAAATCAAACATTTCCATTCCCTGAAGACCTCACTCACCAGATACTATGTCCTTGGATTTCTTCTATGGGGTTATGTTAAAGATATCGTGTATTGAACAAAGATACAGGACATTAATGACCTGAACCAAAAGATCACTTATGTCACTGACACCATTATACAGCCAACATGGAAATGAATCCAGTACCATCTGGATGGGCTGCATGTAACTAATAGTGACCATATAGAGGTGTATTAAACAAAGTAAAAAAAACAAACAAAAAAACAAAAACAAAAAAAACCCCCTCTTTTTCATGTTGCAATAATTTCCATGGATTTGTCTATTCATTTGCTTTCATTACACATTTGTTAAATTGTCAACACACTTTATGGGCACCCTATATAATGGGGTTGGTGCAACATGTTCTAAATGATCTTCCCTGATTTAAAGATGAATCATTGTTGGTACAGCCCAGCCTTGATGTGTTAAACGCAATAACAGATTTAATAGTGAAGTGAGGGAGCATGCTATCACTTTTAATACATTTTCCTATGCAGTGGAAAAAATGACACTTTTTTTCCAGCGAGACAATGACGGATAATGTGGTGTTGTAGCATACATCAGGAGATTAAGCAATAGCTCTCTTCTATCACACTGACACCTTTTCAGAAATAGACAGAAGGAGGGTTCATAAAAAAAAAATAAAAAAAAAGAGACAGAAAAACTCATGGACAAAGTCTGGAGGAAACTATCAATCATTTCCAGAGTATGGAGAGGACATGATGTGTTCAATGCCTGGCACACATGAAATAACTCTTCCACAGCAGGACTAGACACACCTCAGGGAGGTAATACGACTGGCAGTTTGAGTTCTCTTGAGGGAACCCTAAATCCTCCAACTGACTGCAGGGTAGCTGCTCTCTATCTGACCCTAAACTCAAACTTCCATGAAAGTAGCAAGTCAAAACTAAATGAGACCCCCCCGCCCCTCCAAGGAGAATCAACAAATCATAAAAGCATTATTTGTTCATTTGATATGCTGCAGAGCTGGGTTAATCATTTCCACAAGTAACAAGATGCAGCAGTGAATCACAGAAATGTTTTTGGGGGGAAATTGTCAGATGAATAATAAATAAATCCTGGTTCTCTGTGTTAAACCCTGCTGTGGAAAGCAGGCTGGAGTTCTCAGCCTAGTTCTGCCAGTGCAAGACACTGAAGGGAATTGATTTGTTGAGTTCATGACAGCCTTTACTTGTGTCAAATTCCCACAAAAGAAAAGGCGCACCAACACACATTCATGCATGAAAGCGCATGCACGCATATATGCACTGAAGCATCAGAGAGCGGCGCAGCATCAAATCACTGCTGTGTGCTGAGTGGGAGAAAAACTACACATCGCTGACTGGCAGGGAAGGAAGATCAGAGAAAGAGAAGGAGACAGAGGTTAAAGAAAGATAGAGAAGACGGACGACGGGCAGGGACGAATGCAGAAAGAGGTTGCATTGTGAGAGACAAAGACGAGAACGGAGACAAACTGAAAGGGATAGAAATGGAGGAACAGAAGGAGAAAGCTTAGAGGAAGAGAGGGCGAGCGGCTGCACTTGCTAGCTCAGATCAGAGAAAATCCAGCATAACGCTTTCAATTAAACATCAAACGTCTTCTCCTCTTCTCTCCTTCTCCTCTCATCTCATCCTCCTCTCCTCGTCTCTACACTTCTGTGAGACAGACAGCCTAATAACCAAACGGTGGAGGGAGGGGTCTGAAGTAGGGGATGAAGAGGTCACTGGAGGGCTGTGCGTGCATATGTGCATGTGTCTGTTGGTGGGAAACAAGTGCATGTGTGTGGTGTCTGAATCAAAAGCTATTTCTCATTCGTCGCCATATGACACACTTCTCCGTGAGTTCCATCTCCTGGCTGTGCTATGGGCCCTAACATCTCCTATTTTCATCCCTCTCTTCGTTCCTCATCTCCTCTCTAATGAACGAAAACAAAAAGGCCCTTCTGTAGAGTTGTGGGAATGTAAAAATATAGCACTAATCGGAAATCAGTAGCTTAAATGTGCGTTACCAACTATTTGTGCTTCCATGATTTTCCGCTTAGTGCAGCACCTCCATGTGCATTCACCTGTTTCACACTCCTCATACACTCATTTCTTCACCCTGCAAAATGTCTCCATCTCTCTGCATTTTCATGAATTTTATTCATTCCCATTGTCCACAAATACTTAAAAAAAGTACTACAGATGAATAGGTTTCCTCATAACTCTCTCTGTTCAGCATCTAAAAGCAAACATATTTTACCTCCGAGTCTCTCTCTTGACATATCCATAATTCCTCATGAGTCCCCAAGGCCCAATGCTCTCGGCTTTGTACTTTGTACCAATTATTGCAATATGTAGCATGAAGTGACAGATAACAAATTATTGTCTTCAATATATAAGCTTAGTGCTTTTTTAAAATTTAGTTTTTAGTTTTAGTTTATGACTAACATTGCTGACAAGTTTTAATTAGAAATGCTTTAATTATACTTAGATATGTTATTGGTGCAAAACTAGGTTGTATAGAGAAAATAAACCAACAACAACTTGAATTAGGGCTGGGCAGTATGGGTGAAAAATTGTATTTTGTGTAGATTTTCTTGATTTACGCATTTTTTCCTCTGCTATAACTACTACTGTATGTGCCATGTAGAACTGACCAATCCCAAATAAAAATGACTTCAGAACCTCGATTCATATTTGTTTTCCAAGGATACACAAGATACACAGTAACTTTTTGATCACTGATCATTGACAGATAAACTGAAATTCTGTCTGATTATCTCATTATAATGGGATGTGTCAGTGGGTGGATATGCTAGGAAGCAAGAGAACACGTAGATGAGGGGTTGCCAACCCTGGTCCTCAATATCAACTATCTTGCATGTTTTAGATGCTAACCCTCTTCCAGCACACCTGACAGTCGTTATCAGACTTCTATAGAGTTTGAATCAGGTGTGTTGGAAGAAGGATACGTCAAAAACATGCAGGGTAGGAGATCTCACGGACCAGGGTTGATGACCCCGGATATAGACTTTGAAGTTGCTGACAAGTTTTAACTAGAAATGCATTAATTTTACTTTGATATGTTATTAGTGTAAAACTATATCGTATGGAGAAAATAAACTAGCAACAACTTAAATTGGGGCTGTGCAGTATGGGTGAAAAATTACTATTTTGTGTAGATTTTCTTGATTTACGCATTTTTTCCTCAATTACGACTACTGTATGTGCCACGTATGACTGGAAGAACATTCACAACAATCAAGCCACAGCAAGCAACTGATCACTGACCAATTCCAAATAAAAATGACTTCAGAACCTCTCAATTCATATTTGTTTTTCAAGGATACATACACAGTGTGCACACATTTCCAACACACAGGTATAATACATTAAGACATCGATCAGCCATAACTTTTTCATCACGGACAGGCAAATTGATATTCAGTTTGATTATCTCATTTCAATGGGACTTGCCAGTGGGTGGATGTATTAGGCATCATGTGAACATATAGACTTTGAAGTTGATGTGTTGAAAAACAACAAATTGACCGGAATTCCATGCAGCAGCAACTTCGCTGTCTCCTCATGAGTGCAGAACCCAAATGTTGCCTTTATTATCCACCAACAATACTCATGCTTTAAAACAAACCTGGTGGACTCTATAATTTTACGTTGTAGTAACCTGGCTCGTTTTCTTGCCGAACCTGTGAGAAACTGCTTTTGTTTCCCATAATGCACATTCGGACAAAATTTCCGTTTGTTAAGTAAACAAGCAGACTGCATTTGTGATGGAGTCATCTTTGAAGTTGTGAGGGTAGTGATTCAGGTGTGCAAGCACGGAAACACTAATGGATTAGTGATAATTAGGCTATCACTCAGGTTTTCCAAGTTTGAAAAAAAGAATGTGATGAAGGTCAGGCGCTGTTTTAAAGTGACTGAATGACATCAATAATAATAACAATAGTGTATAAAGTAACAAATGTAGGTCATATAATTATAAATATAATATGGACCATGGTAAAGTCACTTAGTTCCTTATGTTGATCATTTTGCAGCTTCCAACAGCTTTGAGGACTAAAGCTTTACTTCCTTCCTAATATATCAAACCCAGTGAAATATCCCATTAATGAAATATTTTTCTTAACTTTCACTTTCAAAATGTTATGGTGGATTGGTGAATCTTTTGATAAAAATTTCACTAAAACAATGAAATATAAACAAAGCCTTATGAACTGTAACAGTAAGAGCATCTTTCTCATGCATCAGGGCTTCAGGTGTGGTTATTTGTTCCTTTACAGTTTGTGGGATAGTGATACAATAGCAGACTGTAAAGACCCTCCATATCAAATTAATGGTTGTGAATGTGTCGGCCTTATCCAAGTGGAAATATACGACACAATTGACCAGAGCAAACAACATGTGATCTCTCAGATTCACAGGCTAATTATGTAATTAGCTTTGGTGCAAAAAAAAAATAAAAAAAATCTAAAATTCTTTTTTCTTTTTTTTGTTGCCATTTTGCAGGTATTCGTGTAATGTTGTGTTTAAACCACTGTCTTCAGTATTTGGTGGTTTCATTATATACAGTGTCCTGTGGCAGTTGGCATGTTTACATACACACTAATATTCCATTACTTTATGTGAATAGTGGTATATTTCATAGGACTATTCTGAAACAGTGCTTTCTGGAACAAAGTTTTTTTTCAGTTCAGATGTGGGATTTGATGATATTCTGGTTTTATGTGGATTCTTTGGATGTGTTTACAGTGCATTTGGAAAACTCAATTAATTTCTGTATTTTATTGTGACCCTGTTTATGCTCATCTAGAAAAAGAAACTAAAATCTTCTCTTGGAGATGTGGATGATCCAAAGAAAAGACCAAATCTATAATTATATAGAGAAATTCACCAATTTTTAAACACTATAAAAGAAGATATCAGTTTTTTTTAATATGAACAAAAATCTATCAAAAATCAATATGTTGACTATACAGTCAGTTGGCCAATCTCTGCTTTTCATCAGGGTATGTATGGCTATGTGTGAACAGGAATATTAGACAGATATTAATTTTTAATTGTCATGTAAACAACTTATTGGAAATTATGTCATTTTCAAAAGTAGGCCAAAAACCTTGTATATAAACATAGTCATTGAGAATCAACATAAACTACAAAATCATTCATCAGTCATATCATTCATCAACTTTTATGCATTCACACAATTTTGATGAAAAGCCACATCAGACTTACATCTTGATTGGACATCTCCCAGTAGGGTCTCTCTCCATAAGACATCACTTCCCACATTACAATCCCATAACTCCACACGTCGCTCGCTGAGGTGAATTTCCGGTACGCAATCGCCTCCGGAGCCGTCCAGCGAATAGGAATCTTTCCACCCTGCAGCAAAAAACATTAAGATTACCTACTTCACATGAAAGACACATTCAAAGAGGAACAAGTCTGGCAAATTAACATCTATGATAGTGTGTATACTTCCAATCTTATTTGCTTTTACGCTTATGCTTCTACAAATGACCTTTTGCTGTATAAATAAAGATGTAGTCTTTTGAAACCAAGAACAACCCTTAATTGAGACAGTTCTGCATGTGGTCCTACACACAATTACACTAATGAGGACCAATTCACATTAATGACACCAAATCTCACTTTCTTTTAACAAATCCCCTGTTCTAACTGTTGGGGGCCTCGGAATTCCTGTACGCCTTTTTCTTATCTTCATTATCAGGCTTTCATTGCAAAGAAGAGAGAAAGTGCACAGGATGACTGCTGCGCTCCTAAGGAAAATGTGTTTTTGGCTGATGAGTAGTGAAATTAGCTTGATGCAGTATTGATGAACACAGCAGCAGGATATCTTAGGGTCTGATTATTTGAAGGGTGTGAATTATGTTATTCTCACTGCTCTGTCAGGGAAAGCGAGTCAGACAGCCAGGGAGAGTGAGAAAGCAAAAAGATGTAGCATGGCTCTGAGAGGTGACTGACAGGATACTCGGCACTAAGGCAGCAAGACTCAGTGCTAATTGAGTGTTGCTGAGACTGAGCCGAGTACTAATTGGCCCTCCTCCTGCAGGAAACAGCCTGTCTCTGGCTGACAGGACGCCTCTCAGCCTGGGACACACAGCTCAATTTAAAACCCAGTGCTGCTGCTGCGTGTGTGTGTTTGTGTGTGCATAGTCAATGTGTGTTTGGTTTCCAGGAGTTTTTCCACTTAATCTAAAGTTTGATTCAACACAGTCGCTGCACACTCACACACAACATGCACGGACTGGATTAAATATAACTGTCCTCTACTTACAGACACATAGACCAGCACTACACTGCAAAAAATAGGGGTCTACAAACAAGAAAAAAAAGCTTTAAGTAAGGGGAAATGTACTCAAAAGAAGT
>JAQQZY010000005.1:49571513-49583170 GCA_030068375.1 Ostorhinchus rueppellii
CAATGGGGGAGAAACCGAAACATCTTATTTTAAATGTTAGTTATCTCATTTTAAGATTCCCTGCCTGTTTGAGACAAGTACGAAGATTTTTGCTTGATATAAAATTATAGTGTTCTTAATATAAGACATTAACTCTTAAAACAAGGGATATTATCTTACACTTCTAAATGTAAGATTTTTTCTCTTGGTAAGAACCAAATAATTTGCAGTGTAAGCTCCTCTCCCCATTTCATTCCACACACAATAGGGCTGTGAATTGGGAAGAATGTGACAACACAATACTTATCGCACTACATAGTTTACAATGCTGCAATACTGTAAGTACTGCAAGTCACACAAAGCAATGCAATACATTACTTCTTGTGTTGAGAGCACTAAAGGAGCAACTGAATTAATGTAAACATATTAGTTGATTTGTTTTTGTTGCTTACATAAGGCTTGAAATAGTGGTTTTTGACAGTTTTCAGTCCAACATGGTGGAGGTGTGACTGTACTGCTACAAACTAACACCACGAAACAAGCAAACAAAAAAAAATAAAAAATAAAACAAGGTTCATAACTTAAGGTGTAGCAAACAGTAGTGAAGTGTGGACATTAAGACATTAGACTGGACTGTACTGGACATTAGACTTGCTTTTAGTCTGAAATGGAAAAAAAAAAAAAAATTGCATTCAATTCTTCGATGAAGACTGATATAAGATTTGGTATTGGTCACTACTCGATCCAAACCACAAATCAAGATTTTTTTACTAAATATACATGAGAATAACACCTCCCCTCAAACATATTTCAAAACAATTTACAGCAGTTTCTGGAATTTAAAGACAATGAATATAAATGTGTTTGCCTTATTCACTGTGCGATATAAGCTTAATTTTAGTGAATCAGCCATCACTGGCTAACAGGAACTATAGGTATTTAATAGGAGTGTGACAAGATTAAATCAGGACAATATTTCTTGTTAAAGTGAAAAGCTGTCTAGCGGGCCCAGGACAGAAGCCTATCAGACTGTGACCTATCCAAACTTCTCAGTATGAGGTAGGTAAGGTACTTATGGAGAACTCCCCCCATCTTACCAACTATTCTCCCCCCATTCGGTCAATGTGTACCTCACAATTTCACTCTTTAGGCACGCCTACAAATAATAAACACCAACCGAGTGACAGACAAGACATGGACAATATGTAAGCAGTATAAGAAAATAGTACCATTTACTGCGGCTAACAAGAGCACTATGCAAAGACACATACAGAACCAGCACAGCTCACTTCTAAAATCCACTGCACTTGTGATTAAAAGGGCTGAAGGCAGGACAACACTGATAGATGCCTTTGTGCCTGAACTCAGAGTCAAGCGCTAGAGCCATGGGAATAACAAGATACATCAGCATTTTCACTGTAGCTGATATGAGGCCATTTTACAATTTTGCACATATTGTTTGTAGTTAAAAAAAGAAATATTTAATTTTATTTGTGGAAAAAAGTTAAACAGTTTAAAGCTCATGCTTAGGTCATGGATGCAAGTCACAAAATATTTCAAAATGCACCTACATGGTTTTGTAACTCTGTTTAAAAAAAAGTCTGTTTGTCCGGTCATGTATTTTGTCATTTTAGTTTTCTTAAAAGTAATGTGAAATCTCACCTCGTTCTTGTGAACCCAATATTGTGAATTGTCTTGTCTCGTGAGCTGAGTGTATCGTCACACCCCTAGTATTTACTCGTTTAATGGCAATTCAGTCAGACTGAGGGGAAACTTGTGTCTACAGTCCCAGTTTATTAAATTCTTTATATTATTTGTATATCCTTAATTTTTCTGGTTTGTGCACTCAACACAAATTGAGAATGGGACCATTGTGTATCTAATATCACAATACTTAACCTATCGAGACCCAAACAGCCACCAGTGATACAAACAATCTACAGATCTAAACTTTTTAATGCCTGTTGACCCACTAATCCTATCATTACATGTAAATAATTGCGATAAACTAGTTTGTCATCTTTTCATGGTCAGCAGATATGACCCATTTCAGTTCAGAAGTTCCAAGGTGAATGAGGGAACACAGTCATCTTCTACAACATTGATTCAACAGTAAAACCTATAGAGTTTGACAAATGACAATGGATGGACAGACTTGTTTTTACATTCAATTAGCAATATATTTGCTAAAAAAGTCACTTTTCTTCATTTTCTCTGTTTCGATATAACTAACTGAATTTACTCTGAGTTTTCATGAACATCTACATGATTTGCAAATTAAATACATGAAAATACATGATTTACACCAAAAAAAAAAAAAAAATACAGAGGACAATATTATTTAAAAATCTGTGATAAATCAGTTAAGAAAGGTAGAAACAGAGCAAAATTCATCTGGGAATTGCCACAAAAGTAGCACTGGGTCTTTATGGGTTATAGAATCAATATCTGGAGCCTGTACTGTGGTAGATATTTGCTGATGTTTGTGAACAGCAGGTTCAGTTGTTTAGACCCATGGTGACAGCCTGTATACTGTCTTTATAGAATGCTAGGATCTGTTTTCTGTTACAAATTCTTATGTTTGTGCCAGAATTTTGAGTTTCAGAGCTCTTTTTAGTGGGTTGCCAATGTCAATTAATTTTCTTAATTAAAACAGATGAGTTTATAAATGTTGACCTCACCAAAGACAGGCAAAAGTTAGCAGGGTTGTAAAAGACAATAATGAAGTTAAAAATCTAAACACTATAATGACATAACTAAACAGCTAAATGACATAGATAAAGCACACGTACAAGACACAAAACAAAAAATGACGTAAAAGGTGTGACAAGTGACAAAAGAAGTGATTTACAGAGTGTTTTGACAGTGGAAGAGTACCTGGAGCCAAAAGTGTATTAATGTTTTCTATTTTAAAATACAAATGATCTAAGTTGGCACAAACAAAAAACTGTTAAAGCAGCCTAATTAAGCACAGTAACATAATACAGAGGATCATTTATGAACACAGAGCTGTACTGTCTCACCCGTGTGGTGTATGCAGCTTCTGGATCGTCCTCCAGTACTCGGGACAGGCCAAAATCCGACACTTTACATACAAGGTTGCTGTTGACCAGGATGTTACGAGCCGCTAGATCACGGTGGACGTAGCCCATATCAGAGAGGTACCTGCATTTGTTAATAAAACAGATGAGAAATTAACCAAAAGATTGATCCATAATGATGGTGTGTTGGGTGAGTGATTGGGTGCTTGTGTGCATACCTCATCCCGGATGCGATGCCGCGCAGCATACCGACCAGCTGGATTACAGTAAACTGACCATCGTTTTTCTATAGAAAATTAAGGAAAAAAAAAGGAAATTGTAAAACTTGCTGATTTCAATGATCATTAAATACAGTTTGTCATCTTTTCATGGTCATCAGATATGACCCATTTGGACGTTCAGAGACACCAGAGTGAACGTAAACACAGTCATCCTCCACAATATTGATTCACCAGTAAAACCCAAGGAGTTTGAGCAATGACAGTGGATGGAGGCATATTCCGTTAAAGGGGTCATATTTTGCTAAACCCACTTTTATTAGTTTTTGGTGCATTTATTTATGTATTTGGGGAACCTAATAGTTCAAAAAGTTTGAATTTGAACCCTAAACAACCTGGAGGGTCATTTCCACTTAAAAGGTCAGTACTCAAAAAGACCTTTCTTGTGTCATTACTCAGAAATAGGGTTGAAGATGGACCTGTGGAGTTAAATTAGTTAAGAATTCAAACTCAAGCATAGCATTTAGAGTCTATGTAGACCACAGGGAAATGTTTTAAAATACATAATTCCATTTAAAAAAAGCAAAATATCACTCCTTTAATGATATGTTTTACTGAAAAGTCACATTTTCTTCAGTTTCCTCTGTTTTAATATAATAACTATCGATCAATAAAAAATCCATTTGGGAACTGCCACAAAAGTAGCACTAGGTCTTTGTGCACTAAATGGGAAGCTGAAAGAAAAGTTGTCACTTCTCATTCTACATAACAGTCTAATTTGCATTATATGGTCCTGGAATCAAATATGGAAGCATAGCATCCTCTGTAGGTTGAGCACTGTTTGTTTTCTCATGTTGATGTGTCAGTAATTTTCCTTAAACTAGCTACTTTTGCACAAATTTGAGGTATTTGCATCTTACTCAAGTGTTTCCATTTCACACAATTTTATACTTCTATGGGCCTGATTTACTAAGATTGCAAATAGCGGCCGCAAATGTGCTTGCTTGCGCTAAAAATGTGCATGCTAGTGATTTGCGTGTCATGGGTGATCACCTAAGATTATGTGTGCAAATGACAACAGGCACAAAGTCTTGGAGACTGCCCTAATTAAATGAGGATTTTGCGTGTGCTACTGGTTGTTGTCATGGAGACAGTAAGCTGTATTAACCGCTCTGGGATACACCGGCACTCATAAATATGAGGTTGCTCTTTTTTCACACAGAGAGGTGGATAGGTATTTCTCTGTTGTTTATCAATGGTGAAGTGTGTTATTTGTGAAATAAATAGCATCTCTGTTTGTCGCTCTGTGGTGAATGAAAATTTTTAAGTCCGTGGGCATGAAAGAAAAGCCTCCACATCAGTGCTTATATACCTTGCCCAGGAGCCCAATCACAACACTGTGGACAGTGCTGTATGCGTGTGTGTGTGTGTGTGTGTGTGTGTAATCGTGTGCATTGTGGAGTGCTAGAACCCATCCCAATCGGTCTGCGAGGGAGAGTGAGAGAGCGATAGAGACGCCTCTCAGAAGTTGGGTCCTGGCCTAATGGGGATGTGCCACTGGTGGAACCAGGCATGGGGGCCAATAAAGTGGCCCCCCCATAAAGTGGGGGGCCATATGTCTCACATTCCAGTTCTTTTCTTCCATGATTCCAAAAATGTTGATGTGTTGAGAACAGATTGGTTCTGTGCGTTGCATTTGGTTGTGCCTATGCTGCCTCCTTGCCACAATAACTGTAGCCAGTTTTGCATGAAGCTGTTCCACTTAAAACCTGTCTTTCAGATGTGCTAAATATAGACTCAAAATCAGTTTCTGGTTTGGTAAATCATTTTGTGGGCTAAATAAATATTTGCATTTATTCCTCCCAATAATTTTGTGTCTTCTGGCAGAAATGCCCATATTGCATATTTATCAAGGCAAACACGCTAAGTGAGTTGCACAAGCTATTTTGCTCATTTGAGAAATACTATCCTTGGTGCATCCTGTTTGTAGATCAGCTTCAACATGTTTTTGCATGTGCAGTTAAGTTTACGCATGTTTTCACACATGAAAACCTTTAGTAAATCAGGCTCTATATGACTAGACCTCAGAGGCAAATATTTCAACTTTTAATCTTCTATACTGTACATTATATCTGAGAGCTGTAGTTACTTATAAGATTAATCTTTCATTCCCCTGTTCCTCTATGCACTGAGAAAACACTCTTCCTTCTAAACCCAAATAAATCCTCTTGGATTAGCCAGAAAATGAAAATGATCACCTCATGAAAAGTTGACTTTTTAGTCATAATAAGTGGTTCTCCTATGGTAGTAATGCTACAAACATATGATGATGGACTGATGTAGATTAAACTATCCAATAGTATCCAGTTTAAATACTTTCAATAACAGAGAATTAAACATATACAGGAAAATGCAACATACAAATTAACTACAGGAATAATTGTAAACACCTGCTTCCATTGGATAATTACTCTAGTGATTAACATGTTTCAGCAACATGTTGTGTAACCCTAATTTCTTTAACAACCACCAGTTTGTATAGATCATAAAGACTGGACTAAGTTTCAGTGGATAAAGGTCATGTGGTCTGATGAGTCCAGATTGACCCAGTTAGGAAAATGAATGAATGAATGAATGAATGAATGAATGAATGAATCCCCAGTGAACACACTCCATAATCAAAGCTAAGGGGTACATAAGACTAAATGATAGTGTTTTCTTTGGCTGGTCGTGCATAACAAACATTTACAGAGACCATTTGTCTACCTAATAACTTTTACAAATGATTTCAGTTCATACATATTGCCATTATACTCATCTTGCTTAGGTTATAGACAGTACTTTTTCCACTACTGACCTCAGATCACGACTCCCACATGCCCGTGTGGTCACTCACCAATGGCTATCCTACCGGCCCATTTGTCACATGATAAAGAGTGCCTAACCAAGATAAAGAACTCTCCAAATCCTGCCGAGGGCTAGGCTCGTTGCTCTTCTGCTGCCCTGAGTCATTCAATGTTTCATACAATTATGGTTTCTGGGGGAGAAACCAGCCGTGTCTCCCCTGAGCAACTCACAACCACTTCCTCGTTCCTCGCTTTTAGCTGGACTTAACCTTCAAGCCTCAGCTCCTTCCACTCCAAATGCAAAGCAAAAGCCCCTCCTCAGCCTCTCTCCATATTTCAGTAGCAGACTCTATAGCGGTGCACTCTTACTCCCATCATAATTGCAACATGTGTTTCTCTCACTATTATAGCTAACCCTGTCATCCTTCTGCAGGACATCCTACTAACAAGTGAAATGAGATGTTAAGCTCAAGGTTTAAGCTATGAGTCTCCCTTATAGTGCACACTCTGTAGCTGTGACAGCTAATCCATGAGCCAGTCCAGGCAGTGGTTTTCTCAAGGCCGTGTCATTCACACCAGCCTCAGTACACCAGCCATCCATGTAATTACTTCATAGGTTTTGTTCTGGGCTGCTCCGCCCGCTGGTCCCTCAGCTACTCTGACTCCCTTTGCCGTCCAGGATTACTCCCTAGGGCAAACAGCACAGTCATGTCAGCAGCTTCCACTGACCACAGCACAAAGCACGTCCTCTTCTTCCATGCTTTGTTTGACTCACAGTGTCTTTCTGTTCAGCCTTGACCACCGATTGCTTTTTATTTCCACCTTTTCCCTCATCTTATCATTTTCTTTAGTGAAATATGTCTTCATCATGCAAGTGTCCTTCATTGTTGCACTGAATTATATGACCTCATTTCTCTAATCTTTTCATTAGCCATCTGCTGTCAGAGTTTACTCTTTCATTTACTCTTTCATGCAGGATTTTGCCATGTCTGCCAACTGAGCATCTTGCCATTCTAACCAGTGAATGCACAGAAGTGGCCTGGACAGAAACCATGAAAATTTGAGGCCCAAACTGTCTAGACAGTGTGGACATCACAGCTCTAAGTACCCAGATGTCTTTAATATTTTCTAGTGATTCAAGTAGACAATCTGTAATAACCTTGTCTCACAGAAATCATGTCCATATGCAACTAAATGACAAATCCAATTATCATTTTAATGCTGCCAAACTTAAGGCTGCTCACACTGGTTTACTACAAAATTCTGTGCCTTGAAATGTAATGTCACATCATAGGATATTTTTTACCTTTTTACAATGGGCAGAAGATAGATAGTTTTAGAAAATATTGTGGGTTGGTTTGAATAAGCTATATGTAGTTCTGAAGTTACATCAAAGACACTGATTGTAGGGATATAATCAAAGCCTTTTTACACCAATGGTCCGGAAAATTTATGTGACCATTAGAGGGAGTAGTGAGTCAATCTGTCTGTTGACCCATGGCTCAGACTAAACTGTGACAGTTCTGACATGGTTTGTTCAATTCCAAACAGATCTTTAGTTCAGCTACTGACAACAGAAACTGTACAGAAAACTGAGGTAATTTGTGGTTTCACGGTGGTTGTTTTCGATTTAAAAGCTGTGATAAACTAACAGAGCTATAGTGAAAACCATCAGCTGATGCAATACATGATTATTATAAGACACAGTGTCTATGCATTTTATTTTGAAGAAGAAAACTTGATACTATAATACAGATGTGCGTAAACAATGAGCTTTATAGTTCCTTCTGACATGTGACATAGTAGTTTCCTTTCTATCTATCTATCTATCTATCTATCTATCTATCTATCTATCTACCTACCTATCCATCCATCCAGTGAGTGATCCACACTGTGTGATACATAATGTTGATTCATAGATGGTGGGTGGAAGATCAATAATACATAGAACCCCTTTAAACTAAATCTATCTTTGTTGAGTCTCTTTGTATTAAAAGCCATAGTATCTCTAGCAATCACCAATGAATGTTTGCAATACCAAGCTGTAACTATGAAAAGTATAGTAACACTGATGTCAATAGCAGAAAATACTGTAAATTGAGTTTGCATATCCACATTAAAATGTAAAATATAATGTGGGTAGTAAAAATCAAATAACTGATTTTCATATTAATATAATTCCTATTGTCTGACAAAAACAAACAATAATCTTATTACTGACACAGATAATATCAATGAAAAACTTGGAACATCATGATGACCCTGCATTACAGGCAGATTTAACTGTGGGAAAACCTTTTCACAGTAACTACTACATGCCCCTCTCAAGTGTATTTCTCTTTGCCAAGTATTTTAAGCCACAGATTTGAAGTAATAACAGCTTCAGAGGATGCATCCACATCTCACACTGATTCTCTTAGTCCACAGAGGTCCATTACAAACAACTCTCAAAGAAATGTTTTTCTTTCCAGAAGATTAAATGTTTTTCCACCTCTATGATAATTGTCCTCTTGATATGTCATATCAGCAAATGGTTCCTTTTCAGCCTGTTCACTTAGATCAGGCTTCTCAGCACAACACTGAACTACAAATGAAAGCTGACTCAGTTTCCACTTTCTAAAACGCTGCTCAATCATTTCTCTCAATTGATTTTTGAGAAACATCTGCAATTTTCCTGCCATAACCTACCACTTACAACACACTATCCTCATCTTACTTCTGTCTACGTCCTATAATTATTCCAATTTCTTCTGTATATTCTTGTTTTTTCTAACATTCCACTCCATTATCCTTAAAATCCTTGACTTGCTTCCTTGAAATCACCATGGACCTTTTGCATTTTGTCTTTCTGTCTTACCTTAAGGAAGGTATCCAGTGATCCATTCTCCATGTATTCAGTAATGATCATCACTGGTTTACCTGGAAAAAGAGTTCATATGTGTGAAAACTAACAAATAACAATGCATCTGTTACATAAAATCACTTAATGAGCAAAACAACATTTAATCCTAGAATAACACATAGGACAAATGCATACAGCATTAAGTAGGATTAGGATACTTAATGAACCAAACCTGTCATCAGAACAAACGGTTACCACTGTACATGTCTGCAAACCATAGATAATTTTAAAATAATATGTATTAGAACTGGGGTTTTTATTCTGACCCGTCGATTTTTTGGTTGGGGCAGTAAAAAATCTCTTAAGGTGTTTATGTACAGTGCTTAAAAAAGACTGTAGTTTGATGTAAATATTGTACACATGTAATATAATATTTTAATATACTGTGAGTCTTTTTTTTTCTTCATAAAAAATGTTAAATAAACCCATTTTGAATGTAATTTATGTGAGCTGTCACTGAAAATTCTGCATATGTGACAGGGGTGTCAAACTCATTTTAGTTCAGTTCCACATTCAGCCCAATATGATCTGAAGTAAAATAAAAGTGGAAAAAAAGGGGAAAAAGTCAAATTACATTATGAAATTGTTTACATTTACAAAGTTTCCTTAGCAATCTGAATACCATGGACAGCCTAAAAAATAAGTGCGATTTTAATAATATTCTGCCTCAGTTTATCATTTACACATATGCATTACAACTTACATCACAGTGGATCTACAAATACACAAAACATTTAGTAACAGGCAGAATATTTACCTCTTGACACCTGAATATCTTTCCAATTATGGAAAAAAAAAAATCACTTGTGTTTTTGCTTTCAAGTAGATAGTATTTTGGTTACATTTTGGACAGAGGTGGTTTGATGTGAATTTGTGACAATTAGCATCAAGGGTTTAAGTGGTGGTTCATGATTTGTGGTTCATATTTTTTCAGGTTATCCACATTTTTGGGAAAAGGATAGTGTGTAAATGCAACCATTTTCATGTAATTTAACTTTTTTTTGCACTAAAATGAAGAGAAAAATGGGCAGTTGTCATTATTTAAAGATTATTATTTTACTGGTCTGACCCACTTGAGATCACATTGGTCTGTATGTGGAACCTGAACTAAAATGATTTTCACACCTTTTTAATATCATCAGTCTAAATTTCGCATTTCACAAATTCATCCCATGGACCAGACTGGACCAAGTGGTGGTCCAGTTTTGGCCCCCGGGCCATATGTGTGATACCTGTGATAAAAAGAGTTTGAGAAGTACTGTGAGAAATGTGTTTCTTGTTCAAAGATTATACAGGAGAATTAAACACACTCTTTGTATTGCATAAAAGTACAGTGGCTACTTGGTTGACTGAACATAGATTTTAAAGCATAAAAAAACATGTTTTCTTCACACTTTCTAGTACCAGTCAGAAAACTGCCATTTCAGACACACAACTGAGCCTGATAACTAACAGATGAAAGTGTCAAAGCACAGCTAAACCCGGCTCATAATATACAGCAGAGTGTGATGGATGATGAAAAACCCTGACACTGTGCAGCTTATGGACTGGTGAAAACAGAGCCAAAGCTGACAAGCAAGACCTGAAACCCACCAAGTTCAGCTTTAAATGTCATACATATGGTGATGGTGTCTGACTGACTGGCTTCCAAGCCAATGAGGATGTACAGCGGACATAGGAAAAAGTAATGGGGTGGGACGAAAGAGGAGGAGGAAATGAAGCAAAGAGCACATGTTGTGAAAGCGGGAGAAGCTGGTAAAGAAAAGACACGCTAATAATAACTGAGTAGAGTTTGATAAGAGACATTTTGGTGCCCTTGAACGAATGTTTGGGCACAAAATTGTTGAGTGGGCTGGCGAACCCGAAGGAGAAAAAGGCGCCAGGCCCCTGGATGTTGACTTAGTTCGGCACGTTTGAATGAGGAAACAACACCGAGTCGAGTGAATGCCAACGTTGCTCGGCACGTTTGAACAAGGAAACAACGCCGGGCCAAGTGGATGCTGATGCAGTTCGGCACATTGGAACAAAGAAAAGAGACTGGGTCTGGTGGACGTTGACCCGACTGGGGAAAAAAGGGAAGGTTTCTTTCCTCCTCTCTCGTTCTCGCTTACCCCCGTGTCCGTGAGACCCCCGTATACGTCTCCGTATACCCTGCTATTAGACTTCATCCAAAACAGCACTGGATATACTGAATCTCTTTGATCTGAACTTAACTGGATTTTCCTTTATGTCACTAAGTAGTTGTTTCGTCAGATTCAAGTCGGAAAAATGAACCTTGTTCAGATTTAAAGTAGACTGGACCAACTGTGTGGGACAATTAACAGCAGTAAGGACATGGTGATATTACTGTGAAAAGTGTTAAAGTGAATTGTTTCCGTTTGAACTTCCTGTCACGAAGAATATGGTTTACAAGTGTTGAGTTTAGCCTACTGTTTCATCAAAGGCTGCTGATCCTTGTGTTATTACACAGAACTGACACCGTGACACCTATAGGGTGGTTCACCATGGTGTCAATTCTGATGTGTGCTATAAGTAATTTAACGGTGTGTTTCCACTGGGTCCTTCTTGCTGTGTGCTAACCACTGCACCACCGTGTTCCCGGGCGATCCTTGGGGCCTTTCTGTGTGGAGTTTGCATGTTCTCCCCGTGTCTGCGTGGGTTTTCTCCGGGT